>BLAZ01001106.1:1190249-1195249 GCA_014633955.1 Acropora tenuis
GATTATGGTGCCGAGAGCGAAATTGCTCTGACTTTTGACCAGGCTAAAGACTTAGTAAAAAGTTCGCTTTTTGTTATTACAATTATCGTTTTGTTGCAAAATAAACATACTACATTTGAAACAATTACATTTTTTTGCATTTTCTTTTAGTAAGCTTTTTTAGTAACTTTTTAGTAAGCTTGTGTTTTTTAGTAATGAAAAACGCTTTTTAGTGAGCTTTTTTTTAGTAAGCTTGTGTTCTCAATCCTGTCCGAGTCCCCAGGCTTTGTGGGATTTTTTTGAAGAAAACATGCCACCGATGATACAAAGATATCAGAAGGAAGAAGATACGCGGTGTGAAGTTAGTGCGGCGGAGAAATCAACCACAGTTCTGGGTGATTTTGTAGAACACCTACTCGGGCCTTTGTCCTCTATGAACAGGAATGAGGTGAGATAACTAATGTTCAGCGATTTTTGGCGCAATTTCTACCAATAAACAAAGATGACGTTGTTTTCGACGTAACTTCTAAATCTCGGGTGGTATCACATTGACATCTCTACCGAACCGCATAAAAATCACAGATAGTATACAATAAAAATATCTCAGGTTTGAGCTTTTAAAATCTAAATAAGTAGTGATTCCCGTGTCAGTGGAGTTAGGTAAATAAATAAACGTTTTATTTAACAGCAAGACTGTCCATAAAATCTCCACTGTAAAAGGTATCTGAATAATGCAAGTGAGATCTCGTGTGATCAGTTTTGTGAAAGCCATGAAATAAGAAAGAAAGTCACAGTGGTTATTATTAAGTGTCAGCACCTGTCAAGGCCTGTTCAACTAAACAATAATATAAAATGACGATTGATCCTCCCAGTTGAAACGCAATTAAAGCGATTGCGTAAAGAAGGCCAAAAAACATTAAAGACAACGTGGTTTGAAGCTGCCAGTCGTTTCAACTGCGAGGATCATCTCTTTATTTCATTTCCATTTATTTTATTTAATTCACGCAGTTCACATATGATTAATTTCACATGCATCATTCGTAACCATTGATAACTTTTTACGGGCTCTTAAATCCGTCAATCCTGCCGTTCGTTGCTTGGGTAAAGTGGGCTATGCCGTCGCATGAACCAAGGGGCTCCATCTTGTGTCGGAGACTGCAAGCTCACTTACCGGTTAAGCCCTACTGGAAGCAGTAGAGGAGGGTGGTCTGGAGAGACGAATGTGAACCGACAGTTCTCCTTAGACGTTGCCGGAAAAAAATAACAAGCAATGGGCTTTTACTTTTCGATAGACCGCTCTGCCCTCTCATTTGAGGAAGACGCTAGACTCCGGTTATTATAAACTACACCAGAATTATATTCTCATAACTCATCAACTGACAAAACAAAATACATAAAAAATGAACAAAGCAGTATTTCTCGGTCAAAACTGAGCACTGATTAGTAATACAGTTTGCACCGTCATATGATTATTATTGATCAGAATCATATAACCATATCGATATGTACTTCTGTAGTGTTACAGGAATTGTACGCGCTGTCTTCCAATATGATCGCTCTCGTGGGCGACGTTTGTAGGGAAGAGTAAAACGGTGGTTTAAAAAAAATAGACATGAACCATTGTTGGAGATTTTAGTGGCTATAGAATATTGGAAGAAGAGTGAATTGAGAGTTTTCAATGAACTCAATCAAATTTCCCGCCAAGATATTTTTTATTACACTACCTTCAGTGCAGGGGCATGTTAACTACGGGAGTATCATTGACTTCTTTTTCTCCTTTCTGTAGTCCTTGGTTACGTTCCTGATGTTGACGAAGTTGGTGAGTTGAATAATTTTGATAATTTCTGTATGTTGGATGGTTTTTTGACACGTCCAACTTTAGTTTAAATTTGGTTTTCAGGACTTTGATCGTATTTTTTTTCTTGTCCAACTAATATACATGTTGAGGGTTCCATCTTTCTTTTCCATATTGACCACAATGTTTTTTATGCTGACCAGGATACACTTAAACTGTTTCGATCCACCTTAAAAAATAAGACTTAATATCACAAAAGAAATTTCACATGACGTGGAAACGACTGTCGCAGTTTCATGAGAAACGCTCATTGTTAAAGACCACATAATAAACGAAGTCAAGTTTGTGATAAATGCGCACTAAACTGTTTATTTTGTACTTTTTGCGATTTTATGATTTATCTTTCGGTTGTTCATTGAGCCAGCACAGTTTCAATCCTACGTCGTGTTATAGTTACTCGCTTGGCATTTCGCGGTCGGCTAACTGGCGGCAGTATTTTGATGTATTCTCATTCCAATCTGCACAGGTGAAGTCAATCATGGCAGAAATGCAATTTCCTTAATCTGTCAGTATTGACAGTGTATGCGAGTTAAAACTTTCACCTCCTGGGGTTCACACCTAATCGTTGAATCAAGGTTTTCAATTGTTACGTTTTTTTACAGTTTTTACCTATGGCTTGAATAAAGTGAGGAAACCAATTTTAAGTCTCCTTTTAAATTCCTCCGTACACGACATACCGTTATAATAATCTGCATAATGCATGCATTTTGATTGGATCTTACTCATGAGCTATTAGAGGACCGACTGACGAATGATCGCTCGCTTCAAACTTTTTCCAGCTTTTCTTTTTTTCTAAAATGGAGGTGAGTGTGAACGTTTAGGGGAAATTTTATACCAGATTTATTTGGACGTAGAGAAAGATACAATTCGTGCTTCTTTGTAGAAAATGACTTAAACTCAAGCAGTCTTAGTCGAGTGCCACACTACATTTTGACGTCATCTGATATCTATTACTGGGCAGAAGCACGGCAACTCATGGAATGTACTTGTTAAATAGTCATTAAACATGGATGAATATTCCAATAAGACCGTATTTAGTGACAAACAGGAAAAACGTCATGCAATGATTTATATCTAAACAACTTTCAATCTAAAACGAGACAAATTACTCGTGACTGTGGTCAAAGAATTAATGCCACAGATTCCTGTTTTGGAATTATAGTTATGGCAGTTCTGATTCACATCTTATAATATTTTTGTCTCCTGTAAGGCTGGCTCATAGACAACAATGTTGTTGTGACACAAGGCGAGGAAAGTGCCGGCAATAGACCAATTTCGATATATTAAAATTCAGCCTAAAACAATAGACCTCAGTACGAGGCTCATGGGAATAACTACAGAGTTCGTGGGGTTTATTCCCAAGAACCTCGAATTGAAGTCTATTGTCTAAGGCTGAATTTTAATATATCGAAATTGGTCTATTTCCACGTCCTGTACTCTGAGTGGAACTTTGAACAGCGGAGATGTTGTTGGTCTGTCTGAAGAGAATTATTCCCGCGATAACCTTTCCTACGGGTACAAAAGTAACTTTTCCTGTCAGGATACAACGCGAAGTGGCAGGTACTGGCATGATGAAGTTTTGAGTTAAAAAAAAAAGCAAAACAAAAAGATACGGTTTCCAAACAAACGTTCAAAAAACCACAGTCAAAACAAGCACGATGGCATGCATCCTGTGGGTATGAGTTTCTGAAGAAAATCAGTCAAGCAGGTTTCAGAATTTATCATATTTATAAATAGTCGTACCCCCAATATTAAAAAATATAGAAAACTTCAAGTATAAGCAGGCAATAGTGAAAAAACTGTAAAACGGGGTTGTACTCGAGTTTTCTGCTAACTGATGTACCGCACCCCGTTTTTAACTTAGGTCCCTCTAATTTTGAATGATACTGTTTTGCTAAAAAAAATAGAAAACATGGTTGGTGAAGGTGAGATCGGCGATGACGCGGAAAGAGACGACGACGGGGATAGCGGCGACGAAGAGGTGAGCGGCGACGACGACGAGAGCGGCGTCGAAGAAGAGAGCGGAGATGAAGAGGATAGCAGAGACCAAGAGGTGAGCGGAGATCAAGGCGAGGGGGGTGACGAAGAAGAGGTTAGCGAAGATGAAGAACCCTAAAATATTTCACTTCTGTATTACAAGCACCACAACAAAGATAGTTCTCACTCACTTTGCACAATTACATTGTTCAACAAGTTTCGTTGGTATGTTCCATTTTGTCCGTTATTGTCCACAAATACATTTATTGATGAATGGAACAAAGTCGAATTGTCATTATGATTTCCTGACGCACAACACCTTCGGACAATCATAACAATCTCTAGGTCGGTCGGCAGGATGAAAAAATGCAGGAGAGGACTGGGGCAAATGGCAGTCCACAGTCGGAGTCTCCAATTTTCTTCGCATGTGAGGGTCACAAAAAAACATTATGCCTGCATTTTTTACGTCGAAGGCAAGGAACAGAGCGTGGGCTCTGATATTTCACTGAACTACAATCTTATTGTACTAAATAAATGCGTCAAAACACTAAGAGTGTAATGTTTTCTCTTCAGCGAAAGAGTCATCAAGGACTGCAGCTCTCAAAAAGAGGAATGGTAATCACTTTTAACGCCAGTTGTGTTTAATTAAATATAATTATGAAGCACGATAAGGAACAATGATGGAAACGCCTTGTCATTGCAATACCTTTTTCACTGTCTGTCAATACGGTTATAGGTATTTGCAGGACGTTTTTTGAAAATGTTTCCATTCCTTTGTATAAAATAACCAAGATAGTACGCGCGCTCTGATTAGCCGAGAGACGAATATAACTACTTTTAATGTTAGAACGCTTCTTCCTCTTCTCAGTGTCCATTTTTGCTTTCGTTTCAGTCAAAACAGAGGCTGAGAAACTGTATGACCACCTAAGCGGGTGGTTCAAACCGTATAAAAGACGAAGAACCAGAAAGTGAACAGAATACTCACGTGAATTAACGAACTTTTTATTACAAATAGCTTAACTATACATTTTCCGATAACAAAAGAAACGTAAATGATTTTGTGACGATATGCTGTGGCTGCTCCGGTCAAATGATCGACCACGCCCCGATTTTGTGCAAGGTTGTTGCAGACATGTTTACATTTTGTTTTAAAAGAGGCAAGGCATCGTCGCCTAGAGAGTTAAAATAC
>BLAZ01001106.1:1204475-1206975 GCA_014633955.1 Acropora tenuis
TACTGGGGGCTCATTTGTCAGCAACAAATGTCGACGATTGTGACGTTATGCAGTGCCGTCAGGTGTTGAGACTACATAGGATCTAGGAGCTGTATGCTGGGCAATAACGGTTGCTGGCTCCCAGGTCTTTCCCATTCGTATGCGCACTGTTGCATGCATATGGCTTGATTTCAGGTTTCCTTGAGCTTTATAGGCATTGTGATCCACTTGAGGCTTCAAGAGGGATACAGTAGAAGGCAACTTGGACTTCAACATGCGACTCATCAGCTATTGTGCAGGTGACTCCCTTAGTCCTGAGACTGGAGTGTTTCTGTACTCCAGGAGAGCTATGTACGGGTCATTTCCATTTTCAGATGCTTTCCTAAGCAGCTTCTTAATGGTTTGTGTCGCCCTTTCACTCATCCCATTTGACTGTGGGTATGTGGGACTCGAGGTGGTGACTTCAAATCCCCAATCCTTTGCAAACTGATGGAATTTCTTGCTTGAAAAGGGCTTGTTATCGGCAAAAACTTCATCTGGAATTCCATGCCGGGCATACATAGATTTCATACCAACAACTTTGTATATTCTTATTAAGTGTCTTAGTCCATCGGATAAAGTCGGGACCGAAACGAAAAGCCTCCAGGCAGATAACGAGATAATTCCACTCTACACTATCGAATGCTTCATGGAAGTCTATTAAAATCATTAGCCCTGGGATGTTTTCTTTAAGAGTAAAATACATTAAATCAAAGATTGATCGTACAGTTTCTCCTATACAGCGATCCTTAACAAAGCCACTTTGGTTATGATGGATGATATCTGGTGGAACATTGTTTATCCTAGTCGCTAAAACCTTAGACATAATTTTCGCATCGACATTAACAAGAGAGATTGGCCTCCAATTTTCTAAAAAGGAGCGGTCTTTTCGTTTCTTTTCAATGAGAGCAATTACTGCTTGTTTCTTGAAACTTGACATTTTTCCTTTTTCAAAACACTCATTTGCACACCTAATAAAAGGCTCACTAACGAGCGACCAAAATTTTTTGCAAAATTCAATTGGAATTCCGTCATTTCCTGGAGCTTTGTTAAGTTGAAAAGTTTCCAGAGCATAGGCACATTCTTTTGAAGTTATTTCGCCCTCGCAGGACAGCATTTGTTGTTCTGTGAGGCTTGGGATATTTAAGTTATTCAAGAAATTTTTCGCTTGCTTGTTGTCTGCTTTCTTAATGTGGCCTTTATATAATTCTTGATAAAAGCGTTTTTGTTCATAAAGAATATCAAAGGGATCCGTAATAATCGAGCCACTAGTTTTATGTTTTTGCACATCCTTTTTAATATGGTTTCTTTTCTAAATTAAGAAAGTATTTTGTACTTTTCT
The DNA here is from genome assembly GCA_014633955.1 of Acropora tenuis. NCBI lineage: Eukaryota > Metazoa > Cnidaria > Anthozoa > Scleractinia > Acroporidae > Acropora > Acropora tenuis. The sequence continues at coordinate 1,205,836 of BLAZ01001106.1, forward strand.
CGCCGTGTTCCCAACAGCGCGGTCGCGCACGAATAATGATACCTTGAAGTTTTTCTTTATAAAGAAGTTCTAAATTCTCTTTCGCCGACTAGCTTAAGATCGTTCACATTGAAGGCATTGGGGTCGGAATCAAATAATTGCTTAGCTTTAGCAAATTCCCTTTGAAGATTCGTTTCTTTGGCCAACCATTCCTTACAGCTTTACTTAACATCTGAAGGATTTCATCTTGAGCTGTTGCTGATTTCGTCTGGGCAAGCTTCTCTTTAGTCATAGGGGGACGTTCCACAAGGCTGTGAACGATTACTTCCATGTCATCACTTAATTCTTGCTTCGATGGTCGTTCATCCGTAAGCTCTTGATAGTATATCTGCAACGTACATGTACTTGCCGGGGACATAGGTGATGTTAACTTCGTACTTCTGAAGCCTGAGAAGCAGCCGGTGGAGCCTTGGAGATACTTTGGTCAGCGGCGTCTTGTTAACAGACACTTAAGGTTTATGGTCTAATTCCACATCCACCGGCCGCCCATGAACATAATGGTTAAATCTCTCGTAGCCAAATACAACTGCAAGAAGTTCCTTCTCTATTTGAGCGTAATGCTCCTCCGCTTGGGTGAGGGAACGAGAAGCATAAGCGATCGGGTGTCCATCTTGGAGGACACATGCCCTAAGACCAGCCTTAGAGGCATCCACTTGCAATTTGACTGGCTTGGTGGTGTCATAGAACTTCAGAACAGGCTGGCTAGAGAGGAATTGCTTCAGACGCTCCACTGCTTGAGTATGCTCATACGACCAGTTCCACATAATATCTTTCTTTAGAAGATTTCGCAAGGGCGCAGAAATTTCTGACTGATTAGGAATGAACTGGGAGAAATAATTCACCATCCCTAACAACCTCTGCAACTCTTCTTTGCTCTGAGGCAAGGGCAACTGTGTGATAGCACGCACTTTCTCAACATCAGGTTTCAGTCCTGATTCAGAAACAATGTTTGCCATGTACTTGACTTCCTTAACTTTGTATTGCAGCTTTGCAGGGTTGAACTTAACATTTGCTTGTCGAGCTCTTTCCAGAAGCTTAAAGCATAATCAATATCTCCAAACAGGGCTTCTTTCTTCTTTTGGAACACCTCTGGTGCTGAAC
>BLAZ01001106.1:1350060-1355060 GCA_014633955.1 Acropora tenuis
TGTTATATTTTTGTTTTCTTTTTGTAATCCTCGCAGAATATTAAAGTCTTTTTCGGCAAAATGTAGTCTAGTCATTTGGGTCTTAGACGTCTTCACTTAGTTTGTTGCTTTCGTTAAGTACATAACTAAATTCACTTATATTAAAAGAAAACCCGACACTTAAAATTTTTAACAGTTAGCTGTGAAGCAGTTCTATGACAGTGAGGTGAAATACATGAAGAGAGTGGTCTTCCATCCAAACTTGTACCACTGATTGTGTACATATTAATTGGCCCAAATAATAATATTTGTATTGTTCTACGTGTAAACAGGGATACGTTGCGTCGCAGAACATGAAGACTTCTCTGTCGTTTGCCTTAACAGAGCAGTTTTAAGAACTGCCCTTGTAGGTTTTCATTATGTAAACAGGGCACCTGACCCTTCTCCCATGGAAAACCGGTAAGACATGTTACTCTTTTCACCCTTATATACGTAATCTGATCTTCAAGAATGTCCAACCACCTCTGTCAAATTAAAAAAAGGACTACCTGTATACTATTCAAACAACTCAACCCCAAAGTTTATTTTTATTGGAATTGATGCGTAGTATAAAGTATGCATGTGAGTTTGTCTAATGTAGGCAAAACACTTTTCCAAACTACTTTCCTTACATTTGTTTTCTTTTTATGTATATTGCTCAGGTGAATTCAGTTAGCATGGAAATGCCGTGCATTACAATCTTACATAACAAATAACTCTCATTGAGAACGGAGGATAATTTGAAAGCATATAATTATAAACCTAGAATTTTTGCAAGGGCTTACAAAAATAATTAGCATTACATTTTTCCTTTGTCATTCTCCTGTTTACTTAAAGAGGTTGCAAGAAAACATTCTTAATCCATAGAGTCCACTGGTCCACTATGCAGAAGTAACCTGAATGCACTAATGGTCAGGAGACTTTTGGGATGTCAATGTATATTGAGATGACTTTGTCCTATCATCTCTCCAATTAAATTTTATGAAATTGTTTGTGCCATCATATCTGTGTTCACATAAGAGAGAAGTTTAGGCTTTATTCTCATTAAGTTATAGTACGAAATGTCTGAGTTTTCCAAAATCAAGAATTGGTAGAACCACTGCTGTCCACGGTCAATATTTCTTTGGCTAAAACTTCTTTTAAAAAAAACGCTGTATTGATTTGAAATGTTCAGTCGATAGACATGCATTTTGTTCTTAAGGCTAAAATGAGATCACTTAATAACGCAACAATAATGACAGTAATTATATTTAAAATTAAAGAAATACACGATTAAAATGTATCTATGCAACAGTCAAAATTGTGCATACTTTTAGAAACTACCTCTATGCAGCATACAGGCAGCACATTTGGTGGATATACAATCGACTGGGTAGGAAAAGAAGAAAAGTCATCCGCTCCTGTATGGTCTCTATATACGGAAAGAATTTCCAGAAAGTGATGGAAATTATACAGGCTTCAAAGATCCGACAGTCATTGAGGTGGACTTGGCCTTTCTTTTAATTTATTGTAAAATTCTTAGAACTAACGTTTGATATAAGTGGTATAACGGTTTTTGGTCATTATTGTCAGGAATTCATACATGATACCGATAAAATGAATTTTGTTTCAGATGTTCATGTCGTTATTGGTTTTTCTTCTTGAAATATTATTGTTAGCCACCTCAGTACAACAATCACAAGGTTTCTAAGAGGAAAAGGAACATGTTCTAAATTCAGTTATCCCCATCTTTTAGAATAACGGGATGAACAGTTTTCCGCTTTCCAAATAGCCGTCCCATAAATGCTCAAATTTACGCCCGGGGCGCTTATTTAATTTTCTGGGTCATGAGGTGGGGGGTGGGCAAAGTCAAAGGCGGTGCTAATTCGAGCATTTACGGTAAGTTGAAAGCACTGAAGCGTATCTTAACAGAACCTTGACACCTGCCTTGCAATTATGTCTTCTTTGTTACCACGAGGAGTTGATGCAATGTTTTGTGGTAGGGCAGGCCTTTCCAGTTGGGGAACATTAATGACACCCAGCCTCAATGAAATTGTGTCGAGCAAAAGATCTTGGACAAACTGGAACGACTTTTCTTCATATAGGGGCTTGACAACCCACTGCTTCTGTAACTTTGTATAGACGCATTTGTAGCGCTGTTCTCCAGACATGGTGGCTCCCACTCCTCTATCCTACATTGTAGTTGTGATCAATTATAGCAAGCTGCGTTCTGCTCTTCATGCCATTGTAAGAATAATGTTGATTCTTCTGTACATACTTCTTAGCCATGGAGCCATGGAATGCTTCCAAACATCCGGTTTGAATAAACACCGCTAAGAGACACACATCCTGAAGAAGTTTTGCTTTCCATACCACTTCCTTCAAGGCACTGTGAGCAGGAGATCCAATTGGAAGCCATATCTTGTATCTCCTCTGCTCTTTTGTCAGTTCTTCGTGCTAGGGCAAGACGTGTCTTCAATCTTGAGCTTTATATTACCAGGGAGAAAAATAAACTTTTTTTTCATTTTCAAGAGTGGGAGAAGCTAACTTATGCACTTTGTAGTATTTGATACACATTGGTTTGTTAAAATTAGTAGGCATCTTTATTGTTATCGTTATCTTTGCTCTTGTTATTGTTGCTATTGTAGTTGTTATTGTTTTTATTATTGTTATTGTTTTTGTTGTTATTGTCGTTATTGCAATATTAATCTCTTACTAACCGAGCGCGAGGGCCGTACTGGGGAATATTGGACCGAGGTCGTGACACCTTTTTTTCGCTGTTTTGGTTGCAAATTATGAATTTGCCGGCTTCGCTTCAAAACTAAAATACACGGATTGGACCGTTTCCATGGTAACGGTCCGTACTGCAAAATCCTGACCGAGAAAGAACCAATCAGAGCACAGGGATTTGCCGAAAACTGGGTTTTCCATATAATAAATACATATATTCTTAAAAAATTAATTTAAAAAAAAGGAATTCTACGTGCTGGCATGCAGAGAACAACTGAAAATTCGGCCATTCATGAATGCCGGCCACGTGATACACAACTGACTTCCATTTCTCCTGACAAAGTAGCTAATACCCGTCCGATGTTGCTGCGCACCACCAAAGACGACTAACCACAGATGCTATCCACGACAGTAGGTCTGAGCACTCTTTTTTCTTGGAAGCAGCAACAAGGTCTTTGCGGACGGACTTTGCCAAATGCCATGGGTCGAATCTGTGTTTGATGTTGGTCTTGTCATTCCTCATCATTGCAGCAACTTGGACGGGCCTTCATATTAAAAGGAATGTTTAAGTACCGAAATACCGATGTCAATTAAATTTGCATACCTATCACTGTGTACTGTGTAACCGAGGGCAATTTACAAGAATTTACCAGCCAGTACGAATGTCCTCTTATGTAATCTGTACTTAATCTGGAATGGCGATTTGTTACCCATGTTGGGAGGTTATCACTTCTTGCAGAAATATTGGAAATCATTTTCACGCAAAGCTTGCTATGAAATAGCGGCCAACGAGGAGAAACGACGCTTGGCTTCAGAGGGAAACCATTTGATCAGGCGGGACGATTTTCGCTGGTAGGCCTGTACTACTAAATATAAATAAAACAAATTAACACAATCTTGGATTGTTTGTCCAAGGGAAGTTGACTTCTACTTGTGACAAAACGATACATGGGATAAAACTCACTTTGTAATATTGACGAGATATTTGCTGGAGAGATGCAAAGGTACTCAAGCCATGACAAGTACAGCTTAAACTGTATTTGACACAACAGGGTCCAAACGTCAGCGGAAGTGAGCAAGGGCTAGTTGAACATATTTAGAGACACACGCGTGATTAGTGGAAATAGAGAGTGCCTACAGGAGGGTAAAGCCATACTTTTCACCATCTCGTTCGCATTTTTTAAACATCCCCCCTCCCTCCTACTAGTTATTGCACAGTCCCTTAACCTGGATAAGGTATCTGTACCCGGTAAACGGTTATTACCTGTCCGTAGCTAATAATTATGTCGATGAGTTGCCCATCCCGTTGCAACACGTCAAGGCACCTCCTCAGCCCCTCCTTCTCCATACAGTTAGAGTTGGCAACTTCTGATACTTGTACAAGGGAAAAATCTACAACCTTTTCGGTAGTCACCTCTATCAAGCAGTACGTTCCATATTTTGCGTTGTGCCCTGGACTGTCACATCGTCCGTCGCCTGCAAGCACAAGGGGGTGTCCCCTAAATGACTGCAGAATTTCCTTCTGCTGGGTAAGGTAACCATTGTTGACCACTGGCCATAGATAGTTCCTCTGAATAAGAGTATGAGTTCACTTTCTTAAAGAACCTGATGTTACACGCACTCATAAGCGCACTTACTATTGAGAAGTGATTTCCTGTGAAAAGAATTCTGCCGGCGCAAATAAGGTTTCCCGTTGCTGTTCCTTTCGTAAACGGTTGAGAAAATCAAAGCTCATTGTGACCAGCTATGCACACGGTAGTAACAGAAATTAAGCTTCCCCTCTGCTTTAGATGAGCTTTTTTTACAACATGACCACAATTTCGACAAGTCTGAAACAACTGTTTCAAACAGCTGTCAAATACAATTGACTTGTTCTCGTTGCTCGATTGCTCGTTGTCTTCAAGCCAATTGCTACTTGAATCCTCAGAGTATTCTCTATTTTCATCATCGAAATCCTCCTCCTCCTCCTCCTCAGAATCGGGAAGCCATTCTTCGTCTGAGGCGTTTGAGCTGCAGACTGACCTTGTATCACCTAAGTCATCGTACCATTCCTCGTCAGACAGATAAGACATCTCTGGGTCATCATTAAGGGGACTAATTTCAGGCTCAGGCTTTGTTGAAACATTCTCAGGGGCACAATCCAGCTTTGTTTTGCTATATGTGGGGTCCATTGCAACGATCTTTCGCTTTTCGTCGGATGTTAAAGTGGTTAAAACCACTGAGCATTCAGAGACCATAATGAGTTCCCTTGGTGGGTCTATTTGTGTCCCGAC
>BLAZ01001106.1:1388462-1390962 GCA_014633955.1 Acropora tenuis
CGCTACTCCCGCTACTCTCGCTACCCCGGCTACTCTTGCTACTCTTGCTACCCTCGCTACTCTCGCTACTCCGGCTACTCTCGCTTATCTCGCTACTCTCGCTAATCTCGCTACTCTTGCTATCCTCGCTACTCTCGCTGCCCTCGCAACCCTCGCTACCTTCGCTACCCTCGCTACTCTCGCTATTCCCACCATACGGACATCTCCCTAAGACGGACACTTAGTGCCGGTCCCAAAGGTGCCCGTCTTGGAGAGAATTGATTTTATTCCTTTTTCTCTCTTTTGCGCTCTGTCCACCATCTCTAACTTTCTCTGTGTCTATGTGATTTCCTCTAGCTTCTACAACCTGGTTACCCAAACTATCAGGTCAGGTGAAGCTGTTCACTCTGTAAGGGTTGTATATACCCAGGGTGTGTCTATCAACTGTAACTTTTCTCTGTTTCTGACTACTTGCTTCTCTCTGCATCTTGATCCATTCTTTCTTTGTTACTTTCTATTTCACTCTGTCACTCAATGTCTTTTCACTTCAACACATTCATTTCTTCTCCTAGCTTATATGACAAATTTTAATTTGTGAAGTATACTCTCCACCAATCAGAACACACTTTACGAGAGCTGCTGCATGCTTCGTCACACAAGATACTTCAGTACTATAATGCCTTGAGAGGGGCAAATGGTTGCTAACTTGGTAATATCATATTTTTATAAACTTTGATAAGTATATGAGGTAAAAGGGATTGAAAAATACAGCAACAGCATCTATATCGATTGAATGAAATGTAGTTTCCTGATCAAGCAAGAACAGGTTTTGTAGGAACAAAATTTGCCTTATTTTGTGAAAACGTTAACAAAAAAAAATAATAAAAAAACAAGCAGCTTTTTGCAGTTGCAGTGTCTTGGCAATACAGGTTTCCAACAATAGAAGTGACCATAAAAGTCTAGTTTAGGCTGGGTACATTTGTTCTAGGGAGGTTTTTGTTGAATACAGGTGTTTTATACAGTAAATGTGGGAAAGGAAAAATGGGACTTTTACTGCTGTCTTGTTATCAAATAGAGGGTGTTTTTGTATATGGGGTCTGCTCAATACAGCTTTGGTTGTAGTTAAATGCATTTGTTATGGTTTGCATTGTATAGAATAACCATAATATTTTTTGGGGGTCAGTTGTTGAGTATAAACCATGCTATTTTGGTTCAGTGTAACAAAATGTAAGATAAATGACCAAAACTTCAAATAGGGACTGCATTTGGAGTAAATAATAACGTAAAGTGGTTTGTAATATTCAGTTGCAATTGCCATTTGCTTACAGGTTCAGTGTCAAATTAAAGAGATTTTATATTGCATCAAGTTTGTGTAATTTAATACCAATTTTCATTTCATTCAAACTTAAATGTTGGTGTCATTGTACAAAGCAAACAAATACATCCACATGTGCCAAGTACATAGTCTTGCATTTCACTGATATGATGCTAGTTTGCAAAGTGGCTTCAGTTCTGCAGGGTTTACCTCTGCCTTACAGCCTGTCGTACTGTAGTTTTTAAAAATGTTTGTCATTTGTATCTCTCAACGAGTATTGAGCATGGAAACAGGTTGTTTAGTTGTCAAATGTATGCTTAGTGTCATTGCTCTTTCCCTGTCCATTTTGAATATATATGTTTTTAATATTTGTTGGTTTTTCTTTTAATGAAGTAAACTATAGGCTTTGTTAGAATGGCTTAAATATAATTCTTATAACATGAAGCAGAATCAATTGTGAATTGAATGTCATTATGATCTGTTAGAATGTTAAAGACATTCAATTTGGGCCACTGGTAATGTTCCTTGATTTAGTTTGCACCAAGTACCTCTCTTCATGATCTGCCTCATATATATGCCTTTCTGTAGGCTTCAAGGTTGACTCCAACTGATGCCAATCGTTGTATGAAGGTGATTGCATCATCATGATTGTCAGGAACAGGTGTCTTCACCCAGTCAACTCGACTGGCGAGCCGTCTAGCCACTCGAGTGATACTTCTTTAAAAGTGGCCCTGTATTCTGTAGTTTAGCTGCACTTACGTCCTCACGCTTTGACAACGGCGAATATCCATTGTGCTTTGCGCTTTAGTTCACGATTTTAGAACGAGGAATAAACATTCTAATTACCAATTTTGGCCTTAGGACGCCGAAGAGTATATACTGTATATAGCCCTCTTGGTCTCTCACTCTTTGAGAACAAAGAATATTCACTGTGTTTTGTGCCTTGGGTCATTTACGATTTTAGAAAGAGGATTACATTCCAAGTAGCCCTTTTAGACTCTCCTTCTTTAGGACTCCGAAGAGCGCTGTTGGGCTCTCACGCTTTGAGAACGAAGAATATTCACTGTGCTTTGACATTGTGCTTTGCGCTTTGGGACATTCCCCTTTTCAAAACGAAGAGCACGCACTCCGTTGTCCTTGGCGTGTTTCTCTCTCGATTCACGGTTCGTACGAGAAGATTATAGACATTATACTGTATATAGCGCT
>BLAZ01001106.1:1711118-1716118 GCA_014633955.1 Acropora tenuis
TTCATAACACTTCATGAAAATAAATTCTATTCCACTGTATCTTGTCACTGAGTAGTAGGAGGGGAGCACATCTTTCAGGTAATTTCCATTTCAATATCCTGGCAAAGTCGGAGACCTCTCTTCCTGTTTTCTTAACCCAACTGCTGCACTGTGAAGCATATTGATGAATGATGGAAGGTCTGATGATAAAAGAGTGAAACACAAATGATACAGTATAGGTATAAGTATACTACATACTGTATGTTGTATGAGAGTATCTCTAATACCATGATATTATCAGGGCCTCCGCAATAATGCAATTATTTTTCAGCAAAATTATGTGCTATTTTTTGGCAAATTAGGCATCAAAAATTTACCTTTTATGAATGTCTAGGCTACTTTCTGTATTGGTAAAACAATGATCTGTGTTTTGTTCCTGCTGGTAAAAATCCTGTGGGAATTATGTGAATTTCACAATAGTTTTATGCAAAAATTTTTAATGTTGCAATTTAGTAAGCTTGCAAAATCCATGGTTTTGCTTATACAGTTATGCAAAAATTATCCATTTAAAAAAAAAACACAAGAAAGAAAAGTTGTTTTGCCACCAATTAAATTGAAGCAGGGCACTTTTTCTTTTGCAAGCTGTGATTGGTTATATTTTGTTTTTCTTCCAATCATGGCACATGCTATATACTAAAAACTACAGCACAGGTCCCAATGCCCGGTAACGTAGGACGCCTTGTTGATTTCAGATATTTGTCAACCCTTTTTGCAATGAAGCTGTGGCTGTTTGCTGCGAAAATGTAAGTTATAAATTATTTACAGAGAAAAACTTTCCATGCATCTCTCAAGGTATGAAAAAAAAAAACGCAGCTTATTAATAGATTTGTCAAAATTTTGCACCATTAATGATTGTGTTTTCGTATCAGTGCATAATTCCGGAAGCCCTGTATTATGGTACAGTGCATTGTACATATTTCCTCCTACAGGTTGACCCTGTTCCCTTCTGCAATCAGCTGTTCGAATGTTCAATAGTGCTAATAGTTCACTATATAAATCACTCTTCAGCACATTAGTATTAATCAAATCTCATTTCATTCAGAAGAAAAGTGATTTATCCAGTTGCAGGTAATGCTTGTTGATCAAACCTTTGAACAACTGAGACATGATGATTAGATGGGTAGAATTACTCTGCTGGTGTTACTAACAAAACAAAACTACACAAAAAATCGACTTGTTCACACAATTTTGGGGCTACGATCTGAGCAAAAATGTGGCTTATACAGGAATGTTTGTAAGTAACTCTCTAAGGCTAGATGTCATTTTGTATTTTTGCATCCAGTGGTCAACATAGTTTCAAATACTACAGGACCTAACATCAGAAGATGATTAATTGTACTACACATGTACATATATAAGACACTTACTCGAGCTAGTCAACACATTCATGCAGTAGGAGGGGAAGTTAGTCTTGGGATCATCAAAGTAGGACAGAACAAAATCAAATCCATTCTAGTTTGAAAAATAAAAAATCACAGGTGTATTAGTCACTGAAGTTTTGACCCACTATCAAAATTAAATTTCAATGTAGCTCAACATAAAATTAATGATAAGAAGTATGCAATGTGTAACTAGATTCTGACATGGCATCACAAAAACAGAATTCAGCAACCAGAATTTCCTATGTTAGTATCATTCTGCTATTACACTAAGGGGAGCATGGAGAAGGCACATGGGTGGTGGGTAAGGATTACAATGAAGAGAAATCTGTTTTCCCACCCACTGCAATGTATTTGAAACACTAAGATGAGGTCACCTGCAAGTTTATTACCATTAGTACCATTTGAAGAAAATGCAAAAATAATTATTAAAACAGATCAAATAAGAGTAAAGTACTGTAGGTACATTAAAGACACAAGAAAACAACTTGAAGATAATAATTATTATTATCCTGAATTTTACAAAACCTTCAACCCAATTGTATTTTCTACAAAAACAAACAAAACAAACCCCAGCTTGCTGAATTTTACCAACAAAGAAATTATCATAATATTACATTGATAGATTAAATTTTAAACCAAAAGCAAGTAGTCTGTACTAGAAGAAGAATGCTGTTTGCTACTTTAAAATATCCCTTTTTGTTGCAGAGACATTGCAGTTTTTAAATATGCATATTAGCCAAGTTATGACGGCACGAACTCAACTGAATTTTAATCATGCAACTATGATGAAAAAAGATATCAGCCAATTTGAATCAGAAATGTTTCATTCTTTGCACTAATATCCTAATACATAAATTATGCTCTACTATATCAGCATAACAGTTTTGTTACCACAGCAACATACTAGGTTCCAGACCTCCCTGATATTAAAGACTTTGCTGGCTATCTTTGGCATTCTACTTTGATATTTGCCAATGGTGCCTCATCTCCATGATCCAGCAAGCATATAAATATGTAGCCTTGTTAAATGTTTCCCATGCCTAAATTCACCCAAAAATTTAAATCAGGTTGGGGAGACAGCCAAAGACTGAGTTACCATGGGAGCCAAATTTTATATATCTGCAGGGGCGTTTTCCTGTAGAACTGGTAGCCTACCAAGTTTTTATGGTCTGTGCTGCAAATGATAGCTCTATTTATATACTTGATGTTATTTTGGGTTGAATGAATGATGTCATCAGTCCTCTCATTTGCACATTTTTCAAACTTAAATAACTCTGGAACTAATGCAGTATTTCCAAATTTAATGGTAAACAGCATTTTTAATCTTTCTTGGAATTCTCTGCGATAAGCCTAAAATTAAAGGAATTACAACTTGATCATAGGGCCACTTTTAGAAAGATGTCAGGAACATGGATCATCAAAGACACCAAAAATTTCTTTCCCTCACCTCATCGAAAGTTCTGTGTGGCAAGATAACCATGCTGGAATTATAACTTGGTACACGGACATGATCATCATTTTCAGGACACAATGGGTGGGTGGTGGCCCTTAAAAATTAAGAGCTGTTAATATAAGTTATCACTGTACTCTTTACTGAGGGTCTAATCCAAGTAACGAAAAGGAAGATGTACTGTAAAATGAACCTGTTCAGACTTTTTTTTTTTGCAAGGAGGTGGGAAGCCTATCGGAAAAGATTATCACCCACCTTGACATCAGAACCATGGACATTGAGTAGTGATCCACCTAAAAGAGTCAATTCATTCATTCAGCTGAATCTACAATGAAAAATTATTACTAAATAAACTATAATTATTCCTTTTTTTTGCTTTCATATATTTATTCTAGATATAAATAGATCGTATTATTTCATAATGATTTTCTCATTACACACTCATCAGTAGATGTACACACTTTTATTAAAGTATTATTGATTCTCTGTTAATATTGATGACAAATTACCTTTCCTCTCCTCACGAAAACATAGTCTCTGCTTTTCAGAGGGTACTAGGAATCAAAATGGGTAAAACGTCAGTGTACTTTGTATTGTAGTCCAGAACTAATACTATCAAACCTCTGTTAAGCAGTCACCCTTGGGAAAGAGCCAGCTGACCGCTTAATATAGGTTGAGTGCGAAAAAGGGGTTTTTCCAAAATGTATGTAAACTGTGTTATGGCAAAAACAGAAGGTATGTTTATGTTTTCCAATGGATCGAACACTAGTTGCCATTTCCGATAATGATAAAAACTTTGCCTATTCAATTGGAGCCAGATGTACTCCGATGTGGATGATGGGGTATCACATTTATCTGATAAGGATATGTGATTCTGCAAAATTCATGTGGCACGAAACCAAATAATGAAAGAGTCATTTCACTCAACTAAAGTCTTTAAAACTTACTTTGTTCTCCATAGTAAAATAATTATAACAATACTTCCATAGATGTTTTTCTGCCTTGTATAAGTTTGTTTGAAGATGTCTGACGTTTTGTTTTCTGTCAGCCGATCGGTAATTGCTAACAAAGTGACTGGCCACTTAACAGAGGTGAAACACATAATTAGCCTTAAAGGTGACTGCATCTGCTTAACAGAGGTCAGATTACAGTAAAGAAGGGGACTGATTTTTGGAACTAAGACAACTGTCTGTAAAGTAGAGGGTGACCACTTAATAGTGGACTGCTTAATAGAGGTTTGACTGTAACTTGAAATACACCTCTATACTTTTTTTTTCCATTACCTATACTCACCGGAAATTTAGTGACCCAATGCAGAACTTCACTGCCACTGTCAGGATCAGTGTCAACAACATCCAGTTTTAAAACAAACTGGTCCCATAACAAACGATATTCATTATCAACCTACAGGAAAATAATTTGCTTGGAATTTAGTGAGTCTATCTGGAGCTTCACCATAAATACAGGCCTTCTGTAAGGGTAAGTTTAAAACTCTACCAATGAGCAAATCTTTTAGGTTGAAAACTAAAAGCAGGCCTCGTGGATGCAAAACAACTAAGTCACTTGAACTACTGCTGTTTAGAAAAGCTACGTAAAATTCAAGGAGTCTACAGGTTTCCAAAGGTAAATCTTCAAAATGATGCATAGATCAAGATTTTGTGAAAGATAAACTGTATTTTCTTTTTTTTTGGTTTATTTTGTGAAAATTGTGCATTTCAACTTCGATTTTTGCAATTTGGGGTCAATTGTGCAGGATTGCATCATCACATGATAATTATCAGAAGCCATGCAAATACAGTATTCATGTAGCTATTGCAAAGTGCTATGCTACAAAATCTAGAACTACTGTAATGCTCTTCACGTAATGCATAAGCCACACTTTTCAAATAAACATTATGGCTTCACCATATCAATGTTTATAACAACTAAATTTATTTTTCTAATACACAGCAGAGCCAAACCACCCCTTATGTGGCACTAGAGATGCGTGGTACTAATAGGTATAATCCGAAAAAGTGCCCGCTTATAACCCATTATACTTGCAGCCCCGAAGAAACTATGAGCATTATTTTATACATTATACATATCAATCAACATTAAACAAAGCACTATCAATAATTTTCTATTTG
>BLAZ01001106.1:1747138-1749638 GCA_014633955.1 Acropora tenuis
TTAATGCACTACACGCCTTGCCTTCGAAGTGAATGAAAGCGGCTTATAATATAAAAAGAAACATTGCTCTCTGCTATGGCGTTAAAGAAATTACTCTATAGATAAAATGACGTCCGGCTGAGTGTCCTTAAACAAAACCAGATGCATCGTCAATGAGGTGCATGTGCTGTGGTTGAGTTCGTCAAATCTCATTAGTGCTGCACCCAGACAGGGGCTGTCTCCCTCGTTTTCTCTTTGAAAATGTATGTTGCGTAATTTACTAAACGTAAAGTTATTTCCAATATAAAATGCATTTATCAACTTTCACGTATGTTTCAGCAATTTGTTTTCTATGTCTGTCCCTCCCTGTCTTTCGAAGGTCACACGGTCTGCAACCATTTGAGATTTTTTGCGCGTGCGCAGAACCGAATTGCTTACTACAGGCGTGGACAATATACACATTCAGTGGAACATAACAATAAAAAGGTTATGCAAAATTCGTTCTCAGTCTCTTCGTGGCTTATTGGTGGCAGTATAGAAAGCCGTGACCTAGGAGAAATAGTAATGACATGTCAGAAAAATAAAACAAAAACAGAAAATAAAAAACGATTGATACCAGCGAGGAAATCAGCTTTTGCAGCACGGAGGCTGTACGGCATTTATGTCCTGTACTCTTTTAAACAAGAACTTGACCAACCTTCTCGGTGCTGTTGCGTTGGTTGGAATGTGAAACCTTGAACAAATTGGATAAGCTAATTGTAGAATCTTCTCACAAAAAAGTAAACCCATAAAGATGAAATGGCGTTTTGGTCAAGACACGACTATATAAAACTCATATTTGGGCTTGAAGCATGAGCTAGCTGGAGACTCAAGACTTAAATCTATTGTAGCAATATATTCCATGTTACATGGACCAGCGACTGATTGACTCTATTAGAGGCATTGCTTTAAAAGTTCTTTACAGAGCCTTGGCGTGTAACACAAGGCATCACCAGGTGGTGGGTTCCCTTTTTGTCTTATCTTCCCGCCTCTTTGATAGATACTGATTTTATAGGTTTCAGACTTTCTACTCAAAACTTAAAGCGAGGGGTTTTTTCACATTTTCGCCACGTGAAGCTATATGTATTATAGTGTCACCTAAGCTTTGTCTTTCACTACAAAGAGAGACTCTTTTGTTTGAAAGAGACAGAGCGGAAATTAAATTTGTTCATTCACAGATTGATCAAAAGTCAGTGAGCCGGCAAATTAATTTTCTCTTCATAGTCGATCGAGTGGTATTGGAAGCTTTCTTTGACAGGTAACCACATGTAAGTTTATTTTTAATAGTTTAAAGCTAGATTTAATGATAACCTTCTAATGAAACTTCTTATCGCACAACTTCGGGATTCGTTTGCTTTTATTTTTTTTCTTAACTCTGATATATAGTTAGATTGAATCGACATCTATCAATATCGCCAGTGTGGAAGTTATGGTTGTTCAAGGCCTGAAATTGTTCTCTTTGTAACTAATTTTTCTTTGTAGTCGCCCAACTAAACTTGAGACACCATATTCGGAACGGGGATAACTCAATCGATTTTTTTTTAAAGAATGTTTCTACTCTTATTTGCCTCTCCCCCTGCCCCCCCCCCCATGAAGAAAAGGTTGACAAGGCACTCTCACCGCTGCCAATGGGTATTAAATTAAGACGTAGATGGCACTAGAGTAAAACGGGATTCAAATTAAAATCTATTGTATGATTCTAGTTTCAGTTCTTCAATATTTCTTTTCTTTGACGATTGAATAAACTGAATAAACCTCTCCTCGTATGCAGATAGAAAACTCCCCGGAACCACTTTGAATCGATACAAAAGCCAACCAACATCGTTTTTTTTTTAATTTTGCACACCAGTCAACAGGAAATGTTATTCATAACTTCGAAAATAATTTTCTTGCGTGGCTGTAAAAAAACTTGACACTGATAAAAAACGCCGTCGTAGTTATCACTAAACCACAAAGTCCGGGCCCTGAGGCAACAGGAGGCCTTTGCCAATCGTCAATTGGAAGTAATCACATGGACATTTTCTGGAGGTGTATACGTCATAAAGTGGATGTGTATTCTGTCATTTACATGATACTCTTTAGTCTTTCATCAGGTGTACTTCCGCCGGAACAAATGATGAATAGAATGCTTGGAGGTTTACAGGGGGCTAAGCGACTAGAAAAGGAAGAACTAAGGCGGTCCTGTAGCTTGCGTCCCGAGATTTTTCTTATTTGTAATTACCTACTGGACCTCTATGGGCGCTTAATCGAGCGCTAGCAGTGTAGTTTGAACGAAATTGTTTCATCGAGGCTGAACGAGGGTCGTGGGTTTTTATTGACCTTGAGAAAAGGAGAAGTTCAATAAAGGCCACTTGCAATTCCAACAGCTTATACTCAGCCATGAATCATAAGAACTTTTTTATGCTAGCTAGTGCTACCCTTTAAGAACTATTCTTTTAGTTCTCTAAGACTCGCTTTAAGACTGAAAAATGGAAGACTCTTT
>BLAZ01001106.1:1778498-1780998 GCA_014633955.1 Acropora tenuis
GAAGAAACAAAGCACAATCAATGATAAATTCTCTCCTCAAGTTATTTAACTGTTTTTCCCTTTGTGACTCAAGGAATGTATCAAAATATTCAATTACGTATAACAGGGGTGGAATCTATACCTTTCATTCAGTCCAAGTTTGATCGTGGGGATCACTTTTCCTTTGCTCAGTCTCAAAGCCCCCTCGTTCTTTTATTGTTATTATTATTAACATTATTTAATGAATCTTATTTTTATGAATATTAACCAACAAAGATCTAACAAGCAGCCAGCGAAAGTTGAATGGTTCATCATGGCCCCGTCAAGCCTTGTAAACCAGCTGAAGTTGCCTTGAGGGTTATTCCCAGTTGAAACGATCTCTTCCAGATAGCCAACAGCACTACCTCAGTCTTAAAAGTTTTGAATTGGTAAGCATCAGTTGCTAAATGAAGGATATCAAACGCAACGTCCACTAAGGGTTTTCCACTACAGAAGCCCTGATGCCATTTAGAATTTGGTGTTGAAATATAAATTAAATTCATCGACTCACCACTGAGTCCGGTGTATCCAAACATTCCTTTCTGATTCACAATATGTTCCCATGTTCCTGGAGTTCCCAACTCTCTGAGTTTATTGAACAAAAGTTTTCTGCACTTAACTATTCGCCCTGCCATTTTCTTCAACGTATCCCGCCTGAAAGAAATTAAATGTACTTCTGTAAACAGATGTTACTTGTACAAGAACAAAAAGACAGCAAAGCAATTGGGGGTATTATTGTGACTTCGGCTATGAGAAGGACCAAGAGAAGCACTTTGCAATGTCCACTTTTCATGACATCCCAAATGCTAGCGCTCGTTCCTTAAATCAAACCCTAAACCCTAACCATAAATCTACAAATTATTTGATAAATAAATAGAAAGAATAGATGCATTGTAGAAAAAAGAATATCTGTCAAACTTTGGTCACTATTATAAGTATTGTCACCACGTCAATTTTCCCTACTTACCACTCTGTTTGTAGAGGTGGACTGTTCAAGACAGTTGCCACAATCCTAGCGCCGTGATTGGGTGGATTGGACCACATTGGACGGATAATAGCTTTGAGTTGACTGCGAATACGGTGGGCCGTATCAGCATCTGTCGTCACCGCACAGAGATTTCCGCATCGCTCATCTGAAAACCAACCCAACAACAACCGTGACAGTTCTCACTTCAAACCTTAATTTTCTTTAGCACTGACTTACTTGCAATAAGCGGCATGTAAATGTAAATTGCCAAAAACCTTCATTCAAAAACAAAATTAATCGGTTATCGGAAGAAATTATCATATCAACCAGCTACAGTTCTCTAACATAATTATTGCTCTTGAGACTTGTCATTGAATACTGTACCTGTTCCTTTCCAGGTAGCTAGAACTATTTTCCTTTTTTTTTATATTTTTCTTTTAACAACCCCTTGGTCTAAAAGAATTGCTCGCAAATATTTTATATTTGGCAAAATTATAAAAAAAAAAAGCTGGAAGGTACGTTCTCCTCTGTTTACCGCTTTTTGTGAGAGTCTTTTCATTATTTTGCCTGGGAGCAGACACTCTTTATGGGTTAACGACTCCATCCTTTCAACGGGGTGCCCAATCTTTCTCATTCTCTTTTTCGCTAGGAGCTCTCATAATTAACTTGCGGAACTCACTGTAAAGCCCAAAGTTCTTTGCAAAGGACTGCGCAATGAAAACCTCAAATCCTACACTGACAAAATAGCGTGCAGCCCAAGCATCTTCGTCCGGATCTCCTGTCGCAAAACCTTGATAAGCCATATCTATCAAGGGAAATAGACTTCTCCCCTGTAACACAAAACATTGAATAATATCAGACAAATGACCCTACAAAAAAGCAAAGTTATGAGGCATATTTCAAACAAAACGTTCTCATTCATATCAATTCTTTCTCAAAGAAGGAAAAGTGCGACTGGTTGTGGCGGCCGGGGGTCCTGAGACCTGTCTCTGTCAGATAGTTGTGATTAACCATGCAAAAATTGTCATTAATTCATTTGAATAAACAAACCTTTCAACCAAAACATTTAGGTGACAGATGCTCACAAATGTCACATAATTTTTGCAAAATTCAACAAAAGTGACACTGTGCAATCCAACATTAGCAAACAATAAAATTAAAGAAAAAAGTTCTGATCATCAAGACGTCCACTTAAACAAAGTCCACTTACTGGTAATTAAGGCTTGAATGTACTTTAGATGGGATAATTTAATATTCTCCACTATTCTGTTTTTTATGCACACTTGACTAGTTGTCCTACCTTCATAACCTCTGCAATTTTTTTCCATTGTTCCTGACTTGGGTCAACGCCAGTGGGATTGTGTGCACAAGCATGAAGCAAGATAATTGAATGCTCTGGAGCACTCTAGAAAAAAGCACTTTGACTGACTGAAGGGAAATCTGTGTGCACATGTACTCACAACTATAGATCGAGTAGTCCTGTCACAGCCACATCAATGACAATAATAATTAGAG
>BLAZ01001106.1:1829552-1832052 GCA_014633955.1 Acropora tenuis
CAGTTAGCAACTATTCATTTCCTTGTTGGAACTGAATACGACGATTCATTGACAGAGGAGATAAAAAGCCGCCTACAGCAAACTTAACTCTCAAAGTTGAAATGCTTATGCCCAAAACGTGTTTCGTGTTGACATGTCTGCTTGTATTTGTCATGGTTCAGAAAGGTGGGTGTATTAATCAGTATGAAGTGGATATTTAGCGTTGATAAATGATACAGGGAGAGAAGAGGCATCTTGTATCCAACTGACCTCAGAAAAAACCGCAGTTCACCAAAATGTGTGAAGTGTGCAGTCGACTTCATTGCTCATGGGGCCCGGGAAAATGTAAAGAGCTGATTGCGCGCTGGACTTTATCAAATAAGCCTATCTAAGCGTTGTTGAGGATAACTCTCATGCTGTTCATACATTAAATCTTTTATCATATCAGTCTGAGTACCTTTCATGTCGATATAGCAATTCAACGGTAGGATGAAGATGTGATTTAGGAAGATCAGTCGTGCGCTATCGGGATCTTTATTCTTTTTGATCGTCTTTGTAGTGTTCAGCCGTTTATGTAACTCCAAAACGAAAGTTTAATCGCAACACAGCCTGCAGTCCCTCGGATGCGTTACCGGTAGAAAAACGAGCGGAAGAATCCAACTCCCACGAAGTCCAAGACACGAATACGATGGAAATGCTTCTTTGAACTTATCCGAAGGCGTCACAGAGAAATCTGTTCTAGTCCTTACAAAACTATGCAGTTTGGACTCGAAAATTGAGGATTTAAACACCATAGTAAAAAGTCTAAAAGATAGGTTGTCTTTCGTGGAATATTGACTTCGTTAAGGACAAGCAAAAGAATCTAAATGAATAGTTCACGCATATTGAAACTAATTGCAAATTTGTTCATGAACGTATTAAAGTCTGGAAAAACGTAAGAATGAAACTGATGAATGTAACCAGAAAATTATTTATTCAGAGGTTTATGGCAGAAGCGAAAATCTAAAATTCGAAAGAATTGCAGAAGCTTCCCAACTCGAAGCGAGAACAATGCTGAAACTGTCTTCGGGGACTTTCTTGAAAACGTAGTCAGAATTGAAGACGCCAAGCACATCGAGTTCCAGCGAATACACAGGTTAGGCAAACTAAGAATGACGATGGAGATGGCGGCCGAACGATTATTGCACATTTCCTGAGATTCTCGGACAGAGAGGGTGTATTTAAGCAAGGGTGCAAACTTAAAGGCACTTATTATAGGATGTTCGAAGACATTCCAAAGGAATCACATCAAAACAGAGAAGGAAACAGATGGAAAGACTGAGGGAGGCAAGGAGAGAACCTAGACGCTCTAACTTTTAATTAGTAAGTCTGATCCAGATTAACTATATCGATGGAAAATACGTCAAATTGTAACTTTGCTTATTCTTGTGTTGGTTGTTAAGATTTAGGCTTGTTCAATATTGTATAAATCTCTCCTTTCTCAGTCATAACAATAAACCAAGTGACCTCCCTTTTGAAATTTGACCTTTTAAATTAAAATACAGAAGCCCAGTGAAGCGTTTTCTAATTAACATAATTATACAAGTTTTCATGAATCTTCTGCAGTCCTATAATTATCTTACCTTCTCCGAAATAAGCACTAGTACGTGTAAGTTGATTTCGTTAAATGTGAGGGGCATAGGCAACCTTAAGAAAAGGAAAATGACATTTACTTGGTGTCGAAAACAGGAATCAGATTTTATTTTCATAGAGGAAACTGACACAAAAAAAGAATTAGAAACCTGATGGAAAATAAATGGGGTAGTGAGATTGTTATGGCCTACGGCACCTCCAATTCATGTGGGGTAGCAATTATTGCTAAAAAGGGTGTTGACTCTACAATACACTCCAAAATTCTTAACCCCCTGGGAAGGAATGTCATACTAAAAGCTGAGGTTAACGATAAAATGTATGTTTTGATTGATGTTTACGCTCCTAACAAAGACATAAATATCATTAACTTTCTTAACAATCTTCTCACGACCTCGCGAAAAAAAATAACATTGATGAAGAACGTTATTAAGATTTAATTTTAATAATTATGTAATCCAATCCTTGATAAGAAAGGAAGTCTGTTAAATCCGAGGAAATCTGTTGTAACACAACTGAAAGCCTATAGGAAGAGCTCGATCTTGTTAATGTCTAGAGAGTCAAGAACCCTGAAAGAAAAAGTTTTACGTGGAGCCAAAATTCCACATTGATTTTCTGTCGTTTGGATTACTAACTGATTTTAAATAACTTACATGAGCTAGTTAAAACAACAGATATAATTCCATCCATTAAAACAGATCATGCTGCCATTTCCTTGGAACTTGAAAATAATTCGAACGATATCAAAGGACCTGGTCTGTGACGAACAAATTGTTTGCCATTAGATGACGAAGACTATGTAAATTAGATCACAGAGAAGATACCAATTTCGTTTGCGGAAGGCCGTGAAGTATTGTCGGACAGTCGAAGCATCTGGGACTGGTTGAAACAC
>BLAZ01001106.1:1855820-1858320 GCA_014633955.1 Acropora tenuis
AGGCAAACTAAGAATGACGATGTAGAAGGCGGCCGAACGATTATTGCACATTTCCTGAGATTCTCGGACAGAGAGCGTGTATTTAAGCAAGGGTGCAAACTTAAAGGCACTTATTATAGGATGTTCGAAGACATTCCAAAGGAATCACATCAAAACAGAAAAGTACAGATGGAAAGACTGAGGGAGGCAAGGAGAGAACGTAGACGCTCTAACTTTTAATTAGTAAGTCTGATCCAGATAAACTATATTGAAGGAAAATACGTCAAATTGTAACTTTGCTTATTCTTGTGTTGGTTGTTAAGATTTAGGCTTGTTCAATATTGTATAAATCTCTCCTTTCTCTGCCATAACAATAAACCAAGTGTCCTCCCTTTTGAAATTTGACCTTTTAAATTAAAATACAGAAGCCCAGTGAAGCGTTTTCTAATTAACATAATTATACAAGTTTTCTTGAATCTTCTGCAGTCCTATTCTTGGTTTGCACCTGACGTCACGGCGGCCATATTGGTGTACAGAACAATGGTGACAGAAGTCTTTTGGGAATTTGATTCTATTATTATGCAAAACTTGAGCGACATTTTGCCATTGTTTTGTACACCAACATGTCCGCCTCATCACGTAAGTGCAACCCAAGAATAATTATCTTACCTTCTCCGAAATAAGCACTAGTACGTGTAAGTTGATTTCGTTAAATGTGAGGGGCATAGGCAACCTTAAGAAAAGGAAAATGACATTTACTTGGTGTCGAAACGGGAATCAGATTTTATTTTCATACAGGAAACTGACACAAAAAAAGAATTAGAAACCTGCTGGAAAATGAATGGGGTATAGTGAGATTATTATGGCCTATGTCAGCTCCAATTCATGTGGGGTAGCAATTCTTGTTAAAAAGGGTGTTGACTCTACAATACACTCCAAAATTCTTAACCCCCTGGGAAGGTATGTCAGACTAAAAGCTGAGGTTAACGATAAAATGTATGTTTTGATTGATGTTTACGCTCCTAACAAAGACATAAATATCATTAACTTTCTTAACAATCTTCTCACGACCTCGCGAAAAAAAATAACATTGATGAAGAACGTTATTATAGGTTATAGGTTAAGATTTAATTTTAACCGCCCTCTTAATCCAATCCTTGATAAGAAAGGAAGTCTAGATCTTGTCAATGTATGGAGAGTCGATCTTGTCAATGTATGGAGAGTCAAGAACCCTGAAAGAAAAAGTTTTACGCAGAGCCAAAATTCCACAGTGATTTTCTGTCCTTTGGATTACTAGCTGATTCTAAATACCTTACATGAGCTAGTTAAAACAACAGATCATGCTGCCATTTCCTTGGAACTTAAATAATTCGAACGATATCAAAGGACCTGGTCTGTGACGAACAAATTGTTTTCCATTAGATGACGAAGACTATGTAAATTACATCACAGAGAAGATACCAATTTCGTTTGCGGAAGGCCGTGAAGTATTGTCGGACAGTCGAAGCATCTGGGACTGGTTGAAACACAATGTAAGTTAAGAGCACACACAATTGAGCCTTCGGAAAGAAGAGCACGGTAGAGAAACGAAAGAAAACAAAATTTTCAAGGAGAATACGCTAAAGCGAAGTTTACTTTCGAAACAGACCCTAACGACCAAAATGCAAATATTTTTAATTCTGGTAAAGATCCTTTGGAGTTGTTTTATGAGGTAAAAGTCAGAGGAACAATAATCAGTGCACGAGCCCGCTGGCACAAGCACGGGGAGAAAACTACCAAATCTTTTTTCAATCTAGAAAAGAGAAATCGTCCTAAAAAGTACATGAGAAAATTAAATATCAAAAGCTCGATTACCGCAGATCCATTTTGTTAATATCTTGTCTGAACAACGATGTCTTTATCAAAAGTTATACATAAGTTGGAATAAGAGCAACAAAGCGACTAAATTTTTCTAAAATCAAGATAATAAAGACTATAATGCAAAGTTGAGAAGTAAAAGGGTGCAATTTTCTCATAATTCTTTAGTTTTGGAACGCGATTTTCTCTTAAATGAGGATCCATTAAGAAAAGTGTTTCTTCTTCCGTATATTGTGTTCTGAGGCTTATAATTCTGTTTAGGTCTTTCCATAAAAGCTCCTTAACTTTATACTATACACCAACACCATTACATAAGATAGGATACGTTACAGACGATAAATTTTCTTTTTATAAGTCTGAACCAGAAACTTCATTGCACTTTCTTTTTAATTGCGTTTACTCAAGGCTTTTCTGGAAAGATGAAAGAATTTATTTATCTGAACTTGCAAGACGTATTATTAGGCATTATGACTTGAGAATGCCCCTTACTAAATTATTTCTTGTTGGTAGCCAAACTATATCTATGGAATTGTAGAAGATCTCAAATACTTCCATGCTTAGCTGGCTTTAAGATAAAGATCAAGAGTAAATTCGAAATGGAATAATATATCTACACTAAGAACAAAACTTTAGATCAATTCAAATTTGTCCTGTGTAAACGATA
>BLAZ01001106.1:1911702-1914202 GCA_014633955.1 Acropora tenuis
TTCTCGCAATTCATTTGCGTGGTGGAAAGATCTTTCTCTTCTTCTATCAAATTTACCAGCTGCAGACAACATTGCAAGCAATAGGTGTACTTGTACAAGTCCCTATCAAGAGATCACACGAGTGACATCTATGTTGTTGTTCTTGCATTCTTTTAGCATGAAAGTTGCAGTGATGGGGAGTATATAGATCCTGAAGGTGATGGTAAGGAAGGGTGAATGTATCTGTAGGTCACTTTTTTATTTACAGCATTATATTGTAGCATCGATAGCACTCAATTTAACTTTCACATCAGTTAATTTAGAAATGGCTTTATTTAGTCACTTTGGCTACTTTTTTTTTGTATGTAGGTTCATTTAATTAGCTTTGTCTTTTCATCTAAGTAAAAAATATATTGATAATAATTATTGTAATGATAATTACTAACCTGTACTAGAAACTACTTTCTAAAAAGGCTCTCAATAACTTTGCTATTAAGCAGAAAAACAAAATTGAAAGTAACATATGCTGCAATTAACATGCAGAGGACAAATGCCCAAATGAAGCTAGCCCTCAAAAAATGGACAGTTGCTCCTCATGGAACCTGGTTAATAACTTGATCAAATTACATTTAGATAAGTACATCATTTAAGTTCACAATGTTTTGAATTTTTGACTTCATGTACTGAACTTTGAAACTAAGGTTTTATTTGGATTGTCAGGCTATAAATTTGTATCTTTCTGCTCCAGATGCTTTAATTAGAACAACTCTAAGTGATTCAACTTAACTACAGTCGGTTTAATTTGACACCCTCTAAACAGCCAAAAGGTTTATTGGACTGGCCTGTTGGTCTTTTTATGAAAAGGGGTTAATGTTCGAAAGCCTTTAATCTTTCCTTGATTTAAAACATCATTGATTGCATTCCGAATAATACAGATGATTAATTGTCTTAAAACCCAGAGATACACTGTAAATTAATATTTTAATTTTCAATTTGGACTTTATTTCTCATAATAGATAATTTATGCTGGAATTTTGTTGTTTTTTCAACTTTTTCAGAATCTCAGAATGCAGCACAGAAGGAAATTGCAAAATTTAATATTCAAGGTGGCTTGGTTAGTGCTGTAGTACTATCTTTGATAAAACCACTATTAATAAAGGGATGTTGGTGGTTGATCAAGACTTCAGAAAAACTGCACTGAAGGATGTGTTTATCAATATTCTGGCCTTAAAGACAAAGGGAAGGTTGCAAGGTGGCTTAATATATAGTAACACACAATATGTTGAAACCTTTTTTATCCATACTGCCCAACTGAAAAGCAACCCTAAAAAAGTTATTTGTTAGTAATAATTATTATTATATAATAACTATTTTTATTGTTATTCTCAAAAGGTTGCCCAGCTGAGGGCAGGACTAAACTTTAATGGAAGCATGCAAAGAAATTGCGTAAGCAACCATTTTTGTAATTTCGTGTTAGTGTGTATTCACAATTTGATACTCATAAAGAATCTTTAGCCCAATTTAATGTATTTAAAGGGGGCTAAAATTGTTGCAACCCTTGATCTTTTTTGCATGGCAGAATTTCAATTTTCCCAAAAAAATTCTTGATTGTTTTCTTACTTTTTCTTCTGTCAGTCGGAAGTTTTGTTAATCATGCAGTATGAAAATTAAACATCAAGGCAATACATATGCAGTAACAATATTTATTATTTTCTCAAGCATCTGAGCGGTCCAAAATCCTAAATCCTTGAATCTGATTGGCTAATTGCGCGCGCTCCAGCGGTCCGGATTTTCCCATCCGGACCCCGCGTACAGACCACTACTAATTTTCAAGCTTTCGCGTCTTTTCAAGCAGTTTTTTTTTTTCGCTGCAAAGATTGTAAAATGTAAATATTGACCTAAGAAACAATGAAATGCAAAAGAACGTAACATAGATTTCCTATTTCCTAAATGTCAAACGCACGTGTACACCAGATTTGAAAATGGCTGCAGTGAAAATTCAACACAAAAACTCCTTACAAAGTACTCTACGGAAGAAAATAATAAACACGTTATTTGTCGGCCTAGGTCAGTCCGTATTGGGAAAAACTGTGCCCTCGGTCTTGAGTATGACCCTCGGCCTGCGGCCTCGAGCCGTATTCAAGACCTCCCAATACGGACCTCCCGGCCGGCAAATAACATATATATACTGTACACTGCGTGACTCAAAAGCGATTCTACAAAATAATTTCATAGTAATCATTATTATATAATAAATATTTTTATTGTTATTCTCAAAAGGTTGACGAGATGCGAGCAGGACTAAATTTTAATGGAAACATGCAAAGGAATTGTGTAAGCAATCACACTCTTTTTATTTTTTAATTTTGCATCAGTGTGTATTCACATTTTGATGCTCTATAAAGAATCTTCAGCCTAATTTTAATGCATTAAAAGGGGGCTAAAATTTTTGCATTGCTTGGTACATATTTTTGCATGGCAGAATTTTGATCTTCCAGAAAAAATATTGATAGTTAATTTC
>BLAZ01001106.1:1953717-1956217 GCA_014633955.1 Acropora tenuis
GTTCATTTTTTAACACAAATTGGTGACTATAAATTGAAATAAACAAATCAAATGAAGGTTTTTGAGGAGAGGGAACCTTAGTACCCGAGAGAAAACCTCTCAGAGCACAGAGGAGAAGTAACAAACTCAACCCACATACGACGCCGAGTCTGGGAATCGAACCCGGGCCACATTCGTGTGAGATGAGTGCACTCACAACAACGCTGCTCAAATAAGCACCGCACCTCAAGAACTTTGTTCAAGTCTTCGGTCATGTTGAAAGATAGCTAAAAGACAGCTAAACTCTCTGGTGATCAAAATTGTAATCATCATGCAGTGCTGGGGATCGATCAGTCATGCAAAACCATCCCGACCGATAACAAAGATATGGTTTGACAGATGAGGATCCGATGATTATACCATTAGGGTCCACATTTTGCCTGCTAGTGCCCTGGCAGTTTGCCAACAACATAGCAGGGCAACTTGACAATCTTCCCCATTGCAATTTGTTTGATCATTACGTAAATCCCAAAGACGTGCAAACACATGCTCAGAAAATGCTCTATTTTGTTGTTTCTTCACTTTGCATTTTAGTAGTAAACCTGACAACTTTGTCCATCAGTCTTTCTACTGATCATGAAATGCGTTATTTTCAAAGTAGACAATTAAACTACTTATTTTCTTCTTGGCAGACCAGTTATTGTCAGCGGACGCCCTACCAGGTTCCTTTGTAGAAGCCGACATTTGTTGTTGCTCTTGTTGTTCTAGAAAGAGAAATATTTCAGTTCTAGGGAACATGAAAACTTAAATTTCTACCAGCAAATGCTATCAGTCCCTCTCCTGTCCTTCAAAATGGTAACGAATATTATTTGCTATGTACGTGAATGGCGGTACAAATAACCGACTGAGCTGTCATGAACAGGAAGTGGTTTCCACCCACTGGTTTCCGACCCTTTCACGTGAATTCAAGTCTGCAATTCGACATCCTTCGGTTGTTCTGCCTTTATAAAATGAAAGTAGGTTCCAGCTTTGAAAACGGAGAACTACTCCGCCGAGTCTACCGCACACGTTGATCGAGTTTCACTGTAAACAAACAACAAAAACTTTAAGGTAAGTTTTTGTTAGATGATGGTTATAACAATCGAAGTATTGGCTTGGAAACTCTTGCACTTATTATTGGAAGACCAAGATCAACAAGGTAACGTTTTGCGCTCACCAAAAGACCGGCTAACACCCTGAGATGCCAGAAATTCAACAGACTCTCCCGAAATGATCTGAATGTCCAATTTTATGAGGAAATTCACATCCTAAAAGTTTCAGTTTACTTTCATGGAAATTCACGAAAAAAAAAAAAGGTAAATCGTCACAATAAATCAGAAGGATTTGACAGGGCAGTGTGATATGTTACTTTGGAAGGCAAAACTACAGTACGGGAGAGGGAGGATTTCAAAAAAGATTCGATACAATTTACAAAATTCTGAAGAAAATTTACGTGCAGGCAGGACTCAGAGGTCCAGTATATCTTTTACTGACTAAATTTGCATGATCTTGCTCAACTCTTTGTTTTCTTGTTGAGATCGAGGCCGAATACGCACAGACGAACAAAATTAAACTTCACCCGGAACTGAGTAAAGGGTCAGTAAACGCTTCCTGCTATATTGAAGGTGTCGGCTGTTTCTCGGGATTGGAGTGATGAAGTGAGGAGAATGGAACAGGTTTGTCATTCGCTTTCGCCCCAGTCCCTTAAACAACTTTGCAAACCACAACAAAACCAACAAAAGAAAAGGAAAAGAAACAAAACCGCTCGAAGGTTCTTCAATTCGTAAAAAAAATTAATTCTCACAAATTGTAAAAAAGAAGTTCTAGACTAAAAGTTCTGGCTCAATTAGTACCACACTTCCTATCTCACTTATTTCTCTACTGTTTTGCTAAAACGTTTTCACTGTTTTTTCCCTGTCTGTTACTACTATCTGCTATATAATTCCAAAAAAGAGTTCTCTATTTTCAGTTGACTTGATGACGTGAAGAAATGTTGGAACGTTGAATCGAATCTGTTTTTTTGTTTTATGAGCTTTTAATGATTTCCTCACAAATTTGAAGAAACTGTTGGCGTTTAATTTTTCTGGCGAAATAGTGAAAGAAGAGCGAAATTCTTTACTGACAGGCGGCGAGCACTTGAAGACGGAGTCCAAATGTTTGATTCCAGTTCTATGAGAACATAGAAGAAACATGGGCAGGTCATACGCTTGAGTAGGATATCTTTTAATCTTCCAACCAAACAAGACGTCTAACAAAAATAAGACAGAATATTGTCGCCCACGCTTGTAGCTATTGATTGGCTAATCTCCTCCATCGAGAATATCTTTGAAGGCGGTGAATTGGGTTAAATGCCAGAGATTTTTCTTCATATAATTACATATTATCGTCAACGTCAATCTTAACACGATTATTATAAGAAAACATGCAAGAAGACATGAGAGGCAAAAAACTTTACCATGAAAGAATCAATTCAGCAATGAGT
>BLAZ01001106.1:1992041-1997833 GCA_014633955.1 Acropora tenuis
CCTTAAAATGAAAAGAAAAAAGAAAAAAAGATTGGTTTAAAATGACAAAAATTCGAATTGGAAAAAATAAAATAAATATTTTCCAGTCGTATTTCCTTCATTTTTGCGATCGAGACACAGAGCTAAGCTGGTTTTGACCATGCACTCGACATATCTCCCAAGAGCGAATGGCCCGATTTATACTAAAGACGGATCATCCGTCTAGGACGCTTGGGCGAAGAACGGTAGCTCGTGTGATAATCCGTCTGTGGATATAAACACGGGCAAGCAGACGGATCATCCATCCAGACGAGCTATCGCGATAGTCCGTCTTTTCAGACGAATTATCGTGGATAAAGGCGCTGTTACACTAGGCAATTTCTCTTGCAACTTGTCTCGCAATTTTGTTGCGACACAAGTTGCGCGTTGCGATACAGGTTGCTTGCATCGTGTTACACTAGGCACCGTTTCTCTGTCATTTTGGAAGCTGTCGTGAGTTCAGCCGCCATTTTGTCTTGGAATAAAACCTCACGTGCACAAAAAGAGCAATTTGATTGGCCAATGCCACTAAACGTTGCGACACAAGTTGCAGCGAAGGAGTTACACTGCGCAACGTGGGAAAAATTCCTTGCAACGTTGCGAAACGCGTTGTGGAAAGTAGAACTGACTTCTTCTTTTCGCAACGATTGCGGCAACAAAAAAATTGCGACAAATGTCTGTAGCAGAGTATATTACACTAGGCAATATTTCGTGCAACTTGTGTCGCAACAAAATTGCGAGACAAGTTGCAAGAGAAATTGCCTAGTGTAACAACACGGGACGAGTCACACGACACACCGATAGTTCGTCTCATAGTCCCTCCCGTATTTATACTAGACGGATGATCCGTCTCCAGTTTAAATCGAGCCAATGCGTTTCTTGTCTCTCACACGAATCAGGTAAAGGCCGTCAAGGCAAGCTGTCAAATTTAACGGTTCATGGGGGAGGAGGCGGGAATGAAGACTTAGGAGAATCTTAGGAAACGCAGCAAACTTGGACTGAATCACAAGATCCAGATATCACAGAAATCCATATCGGTTCTTTTCGCCAGCGTTACGGGCAAAAATTAAGGTCTGCCTGCGTTCAACTTTGTAAACATTTTCTTTTCTCCGACTTTCAAACATTTTTAGAGCCGAAATAACTAGAATGACTGCTGAAATACCACGAGCTGGTTAGACTGCGAGCTTTCTCTAAATTTCGATGAGCAAGCAGTGTGCACGTGCGAGACTCGGAGGGGACGCCACGCGAGAGGTGAATTTCATTTTTAAACTTTTTGCTCGCAAGTTTGTCTTTGACCGAAATTAGAGACTACTCGCAGTCCACAGTTTGGTGCATTTATCCCGAATACCCATGCAATTCTTCCTTCCTATGCAATTCTTCCTTCCTATTACCCATGCAATTCTTCCTTCCTATTACAAGAAATATACAAGAAATATACTTTTGTGTTTACATGTCCGCTTTCAAAAGTGGCTGAAATACTATTTTGGTGTTAGCCAATCATATTTCACAAACTTCTCAGCCTGGCCCAGTTGCTTGAAGCACGTTGAACGCGCTAACCAGTGTCAACTAGCATGGAAACGAGTAGCTTTCGATACATCTTCACCTACCGTTAACGCGAACCATGCTTCGAGCAACCGCTCCTGTAGTGTAAAATGGCGCATATTAAAGATTAACAACAGTACGAGAAAACCTAAGGCCTCGGTCTCAGCTTTTGTAGAATTTGAACAAATTATGAAATAGGTATCTTCAAGACAGTTTAGAAGACCCGGTAAACGCTCTCGATTAATTTAACTCTTGCAAGCTAAATTGTGTTGAATCCATGTGTGAACCTGGATTAGGGTCTAAGTTTTGGCACAACAAATATTAAGCTTGTATTAATTTGCGAAAATTATTATAAAAGATATAATAGTCACTCGCGACCGCAATCGTTCTCGTTAAGCGAAATTATTTTAAATTGCTTTACAGGCTAAAACGACCAGACTAGGGTAGTATAGTTTATAGTTAGAAATTTGGCCTTCGGTGTGACACCCAAACTGGCGGTCGACGTAAAGACGGACATTGCGTCTGAACTGCCCGTTACCAGAGCTTATAAAAACTGTTCAAACGTCAATAAATCAATGTTTGTAAAGTCGTCAATAGTTTGTTACTACGGCAAGTTGCAGTTGTTTCTGAAAAGAGCTTGAAACCAATTCGAATGACTGTTATTGAGCCTCTTTGTGGGTAACCCGGGACTTTTTGGAAATCTTCGATGTTTTTAAGCAGATGTTCGTGTTAACTCCTTGCCAGACAGTGAATTCACAGCCAGAAAATGATCTCACCGTATAAATAACTGTGTAAAAATCTTGAAAAGCAACATAAATGTCTGTTTAGACAATGACTTTGTTTCATCTTGCAACGAGATCTTGTTTTTCGGTAGTGAATCGTTGCGTCTTCGATTTTTTCGGAGATACCTATAGTGAGGCTCGTTATTGCAGTGTTTTTAAAAATGTTAAAAAATAATGAAATTTTACGAGAGAAAGACGATTAGTGACAAAGAGTATAATTTTCACTGTTACTAACCTCCGTTGCTTATCAAACGTCTGGGGAACAGTTTTCAAATAATGAATGTTTAACAAAATCGTAAACCATCGAACAGAAAGATATTGTGTTCAGAAAAATTAAAAGTGCTTCTCCCTGCTTCTTGCCTCTAAGAAACAATTATTTGCGAGCTGGATTAAAATCCTATGACGAGCACATTTTTTTCACGCGCGGAAGGTTCACGACAAAGTGCCACAGAAACTGCGAGCAGCTTAAATTTCCTTTCATTTTTAAACCGAACAATTGAAAAATTTGTTTGTAAACTGGGGAGAAATGGCAGCTTAAAATTACTTGTAGAATACTACAACCTACACACAACAAAACAAAAGAACAAACATCGCGCTGAACTAAACTTTATTGGTAACTATTTGTTTCAACAAACAGATTATCGATGACCAAAAGTATGGGTGCAATCAGGTTGTCCTTTTGGATCAAAAATCAACGAGCAGCGTATTAGCGATGAGTGTACTTTTTGCCATTTGTTTCGCGGATTTGTCTGTGAATGTCTTTTCTCCTTACTTCGACACGTAGGCGCAAAGACGTTGATTATCCTAACAATCCAAACTGTACATACGCACGTGAGCACTGTTATGTTGTCCAATGCTTCCAAATAATTGGCACGTGCACAGCATGTTCTGATCAGGCGCGACCCCACAGGCGCTTTCGTTTAGTCTTCTCGTCCATAAATGAAAGAAATTGCGATGAAAATGGGGAGAGAGAAGACGGGAGACGGATTGGCATAGTGACCCTCTGTCATCAATCCCGGGACACTCGACACTTTTTGTGGGCCGAGTTTGTTGGTCTCGCTAAAAATTACGCACTAAAAACAATTTCTTCCGCTATGATCTTTTCCCAAGCTCCCTCTATTCACTAAAACGGAGATGCGAAAAACCGCCAAAAATTTTACGCCATCATGGGAGAGACAATTTAACGACACAATTCAAAAGAACGCTGTTTTTACATTGCTGACAAGAGAAGATTGACATTGTCCGCGTACTCTTTACTCTGCAGACCGACTCCTGCCAGTTTGACTGGTTTCAAGACCTGATGTGGCGGGTTAAATTCTCTCGGACAGTACAGGTCATTCAGGCTCAGCCAGATGAGATCCGGTTCCACTGATGCAAAATCTTTGAATGTATCTAAGGCAACCTGATAACACACATGAAAGGTCATAGAGGTGAAGTTAACAATTTTCACTGCGAATAAATCTCTACGAGGGCGGTCCTACAAACATTATATTTACCGGGTTGGAGGTCCGTACAGGAAAAAACTGTGCCCACGCATGGTTTTCAGCTCGGCTCTAGGCCATATTAAGACCTCGGACACAGTTTTTTTCCAATAGAGACGACCTAGATCTGTAAATAACATTGTCATATTTTTCTGAAATTCCTCTTTTCGAACTAGGAAAAACGAACAGCAAAGGAGGATATGAAGTGTTTGCAAAGCATAACAACGTTTTTTTGAAGGCTTCTTCCACTGGAGGTAACGAAATTTCGCTTCGTTCACATTGCCCACATTCTCTGTTGGCAATAGCGAGTAAGACCTGGGGAGAGCGATAAATTCCCGAGTGAGCGAGGACAAGGCTCTATCTCCCTTATTCCCAACCCACTCAGTAGGTTTCGTGCTCGCCACAGGTATCGCTTGATGATGGTGGGGCGAAAGGTGCGGTCGGTAAAATAATCTTTGAAATATTGTTTTGATAAGTTTCGACTAAAGAGTCGTCAAAAAGGTGAAAATCCGAGTAATGAAATGAGCCTCACTGACCTGTTGTAGTTCCTTGGGTTGTCGACAGCTCAGATACTGACCACAAACCAAAACCAAAGGGCTCAGATTGGTATCACTGACTTCCAGCTGCTTGCACAAAGATCCCAAGTTCCTTAACACCGTTAACTGCAGCTTGAAAGTCTGAGAATGAGAGTAGAGTGGGCCTGATTTGATGCTCACTTGGGCTTGCTTGTCCAAGAAGTTGATCATAGGAGGGAAGGCATCCTTGATGACTCGGCGTTGCATGAAAGTGCCTGAAGCTCCTGCCATCGTAAAGACTACATTCACAGCTTTGATTGCAACAGCCTGGAGTTACAAGAATGGCAAGGCAATGAAAAATAGTAGCTATGATAATTCATTAGGAGTATTTCAACTGCTGTAGTGAAAGAAACATTTCAAATGAATGAAGCGTGCTTAAGAAACCCAACTGAAAGGAAAAATCCTTAAGCTCTTCCAGACCTCTCTTTTTACTGGTCTCTATGACCTGTAGCTTCTGCTGTTATGAAGCTTACAGATATATTGCCTTTTTTATCGCATCTATTGTTTCGTTTTCCAATCACAGAACATGTCTGGAGAGGCGCAGGGTCGATCACGAGAGCGGGATCTTTGACATCTGAATTAACTGAAGGCCAATCCCGCTTAGTGGTCAAAGAGGAATTCCGACCTGGCGTAATCACAAGCGAATTCAGAGCTCTTGTCTACGTTACCTCCAAAAGTAATGCCAAGGAAAGGAATGATATACATGCACATTTTTTCTAATTTACAAACCCACAGTGCTTCTCATCGCTCTACCAAATGAGCTTCATGGATGACGTCATCTCCAAGGAAACTAGCAAAACGCGTGCACTTCACTGTATATCGTTTATAAAATGAAACGTATTGTTATAATAAGTCAGATTAGATTTCAGCAGCGGAAATGAGATGATTTATGATGGGGCACATAACTCTGAAATCTTTGCGCGTATAAACACCATTTTTGTACTCCAAATCTTTTCTCTCCGCACAAACAGCTTTTGACAGCTTAAACATGTTAAACATTGTTTCAGGAGTCATAAAGTTACCGTTGGTGCAAACAACTGACGCCTGAAAAGGTCTGGAGTTACGAGACACTTTAATTAGCTTTAAAAAAACTGGATTCAGTTCTTTGCTTGTGGTTCATTCAATATTGATCCTTACTTGTTCACTGTCTGTGAACCTCTTGACCATTGCTGGCCATAATCGGTGAATCATTGGTAGCAGCTGGTTTTCTGATTGGCTGAGAGCTTGAATTCCAGTCTCAATTGTGTCTAGCACTAAAAGTCTCAGCCATGGGGACTTTGATGACAGAAAATGAATACACTTCTCCAGCACCTATGAACATACAGTACTAAGTTACTAGTTATGTAGATTGCAAGTAGTTTCTGAATTTCGGCGAGCGAGATACAAAAAAGTAA
>BLAZ01001106.1:2034248-2036748 GCA_014633955.1 Acropora tenuis
GTGAGACGCAAATTCTTTTCGTGAGGTCGTTCTGTAGAATACATTGAAAAATGAGTCTCTAACGACGATATGCTATTTCCAGGTCTACTGCTCGGGTATTTGTGCAGGCGAATACACAAAGGTACCGTGTTAACTTTGTTTTTCATCTTCCCTGCTTTACAAGAAACGGACCAGCAAAATCAACACAGATGTTGGTGAATGCCCGCGGCGACAATTGTGCTCTCACTGCAGGAGGTGGTGCCATGATCTGTGAAGCTGGCTGAACATTTATTCCCCTGCTAACCATGCAAGTTCTTTCACATTCACAGGCGGATCTCCTCCCTCGATCCAGGAAGCCAAAACATAGCAGGTAACAAAGCAAGAACGTACTTTGTTCCTGCATGAGTGCTGTATTTGTGTAGTCTCTCTTTGATCTATCTCGTTAATCGGATCTTCCTTGGCAGAATGATAGGTTGTCGAGCTTCCCAGGCAATGTGATCTGCCCGTCTCATACGGCTATTTCTACGTAGTACCCGATTAATTCCTAAAAGCGGAGATATTGGTAATATCTTCGAGCTACACGGTAACGTTTCTTCCCTGCGTGTTCATGACACCTCCTCAGGATACAATTTTTGTTGCATTTGACGAAACATCATCACTTCGGCATCACGTGGCCACGAAGCTTTGTCATCTTTGAACTGCTTTGAGCAAAGTACACCACATTGGTCAGCACACGGAGAAATTTAACCCAGTTGGAAAATCGTTCCGGGTCTAGCCTTGCATCTTTCCACTTCATCTGGTTCCAGGATATTTCCTTCTTGATTGCGGTAAGAAGCGTAACTCTATACTTTCCATTCCTCTCTGCATCGTCTGAACTGGAGGCAAGCAGAGGCATAACGAGCCACATTTCCTCCAGTCCAGTAAGATGATAAGGTCCCTTCCACCAAGTGTAATCACTAGCGAACGAATTTGCTGTCATTCCCCCGCTTAATTTGCTGGGAGGGTTAGCTATAGTTGGTGTATAGCGCCACTAAGCAGCATAGGTTTTGGTCTGTGTTTCTCCAACCCTGTTCGAGACGAATGGTTTAAACTGGTGAGAATGCCCGCGAACCCACTGAAGAACCTCAAGGATATCAGACTAGAAGATCCACTTTCCCTTCGGGAGACCTCGAGTTTGTCATGCTGTTTCTGCAATCTAACAATGGTTGCCATCAGCTCTAAGCGAGGTATCCTGATGGATTCAAGTGGGGCGACCTTGGCCTTTGACATCACAAAACATATAGTTATCTGACTCGACTCATGCTCATTCCCCTGATAAGCCAGTGCACCATGTGTTCCCTGCGATGCCTCTATAAATACATTTAACTGCGAATTTTGACTTGTTCGGGATCCATCAGAGACCTTCACACCTTGATCTTTGACAATTCTGGGAGCCCTTCAAACCACACCAAAGCTAGCTTGGCAAGCTCATCTGGCAGCTCTTGATCCCATGTTATACCTGAATCCACATCTTGTAACATCATTCGAGCTATGACAATGAATGGGGAGACAAAAGCCAAAGGATCAAAGTGTTGATGTACGACTCAAAAAATTTCTCTTGGTCAAGCACATGCCACCAGCTCTGCTCTCTATTCGTCTAAATGTGACAAGAACATTGACAGGATCATTTTGCAATTTTTCTCATCCTTTAGAGAACACCCTTTATACTTTGCCGATGCGTCGACACTGGTCTGACCTGACCTGTACCCTTACTATGCCTGACGAAGGAGAAGTGTGGAAGATACCAGACAAGAGCCGCTTCTTCATTTTCTGTCTGAACTTCCTAAATGAACACCTCCTTTTTGTAACTGTCGATCACCTTTTGTTAAGCCGTTGCTATCTCAGGCTGTCTTCCTGATTTCCGCGCCGCGCTCTCCAAGCGAGTTAACGCTATGGCAAAGTTATTTTTAAGAGGTAGAGCAGTCGACGTCCATGGCAGCCTCCATGTACCTGTCAGTCGTGTGTTTGTGGGTGACTGACACAGTTTCTTCATCTTGGAGACGAACAAGAATATGTGACTACATTTGTTTGATCAAGGCGTCTGGCTGTCTTTCTTCACAAGCAAAGAACAACATTTGATTAAGTTAAACTTCACATCCTGAATCATCATTAAATGGACCAATGCTAGTCCAACCAAGTGGTGTTAGCCTGACGATAGGTTCTCCAGGGTTGCAATGTGAACAGTGTGAGTCAAACAAGTCCAGTGCAATCAACATGTCAATAATGGGACGTCTGCTTATTAACGAGAAATCTTTCCCCCCCAATTGGGGGCCCTTTTTCTTTTTAACGACCCAGTTGATGGCATGCATGTTTCCTGTGACATGTTTCGTTGTCTGGGCTGCAAGTGTTTTCCTGACTCGACCATGACAGCTTTCGAGGCTAGGTTGAACTGATCGACTTTTAAGATTGGAAACCGTATATGTATCATTCAGTAGCCGAACATCCTGGTTCACCTTTCAACCCCAGTAGTATGTAACATCTT
>BLAZ01001106.1:2044248-2052552 GCA_014633955.1 Acropora tenuis
TTACACTGCAAAGACAATAAGAAACTATACTCCACTTTTGGTTGTGCCGACACTTACATATAAAGTAATGCGTCTTTCCTTTCTCAAATGTAGGTCGATTCCCTATACCATACGACTGAAAAATGAATTGCTCATACTGCAGCTTTTGTGGATCTTCACATTTAAAGAAAAGCTTATTTCTTGGGTTGCTTGTATTGACATTACAGCTCTGGAAACTGGCCTTGTCTACTTGCCAAAAATTCTCAAACAGATTATCTGCTGCTGCTTGAAGGTTTGTCTTTACCAAAGAGATTGCCGTGTGTGGACAGATCACCATGACTTTTGCATCAGGTAGAACATTTAGATGGTATATATCCTGTTTAAATCTGCAGCAACAACAACACTGAAATTATTAAAGAGCAAAGTAATGGCAAAAAATGAAGAGAAAGTGCTGCCTTTGATATTACATCTTGAAGTGGTTAGACTTTCAAAGCTTCTCGGATAAGGGCTTCAAACCGTAGGCCCCGTCTCTCAAACCTTGATTTCTTAATTTCCGTGGGATGTCAAAGAACCTGCGAACTCTTCGTGAAGAGAAGGGGGTGTTCCCGGGTGTTGTGGCCTGTCCTGTGGGTTGGGTGGGGTGATTGAGGTCAAGCATGGACTAATGGCCGCTGCCTAGAGCGCCTTTACATGTTGACGACCGACCTCGTACCACAAAAATTCGGAAATAACAACGTAAAGTGGACACGTCTGTTGTCCATTCAGCCAGTAGAAAGACTCAAAACAAATACAAATTTATGGAAATTTGCCATTTTGAAAAATTTTGAATCCAGGATCAACTCTAACAACATTGAGCCTTTACAATTCAAAAGCCTAATGAATTATACGTTTTTAAAGAAAATGTTTCTTAAACGGTTTGAAATTCCACGCATCGTGAACGCGAGAGAATGCGAGCCTCCAAACTTTCATTACCAGAAATTCGAGTCATATTGCGTCACAAATACCGAATGTCAATCAAACGGAACAGAAAAAATGGCTGCCCGATGTTGTAAAGAAATGTATGAGATCTAAAATAAAATATCAATTTTTGGCCGTTCAAATAAATTCAATTCTATGTGCCGACCTTTCCCTGATAAACAAATGCAACTGCACTACGAAGCGAAGGTTTTTTTATCATTTCGTTAATTGTTCGAGCCTCCAAATAGCGTTAAAATAACGTGGATTTACGCTGGTTCTTGCCTTCTAATTTGATCAAAATACTGTCCCTTACCTTGACTTCCAAGCTTTGAGCTGTGCGTAACTTTCATGCTTCGATCGGCCGTCCCCTCAAACTTTTCTTCAAATTACGATCTTTTTGTATACGTTAAATAAAACGTTGCTCGATAAAACAGAATGCAGCCCATTGGCACCGAAAAGGACGCTTTTTCACGAATGGATGTAGCCTTCTGGTCGCACGAATGTCCCGTAGGATGTGAAAAAAACGGGAAGAATAACCATTTCCATACCTTTCTTCGCACAAAAAAGCTGCCGTGTTTATATCAGCTTATTAGCTGAAATCGGCATCTGACTCTGACATACAACAGTTAATCCTAGTCATCAAAGAGGGGTGGCCCGACGACAGAAGCAGTTGCCCACTACCAGTAAAGCCCTTCTGGAACTACAGGGATGGGTTCTCAGTGATGGAAGGCTTAGTATTCAAAGGAGAAAGAATTGTCATTCCCTCAGGGCTAAGCCGGAAGGGACATGTTGAAGCGAATCCACAATGGGCACCTGGGCATGGTGAAGTAAAAAAATAAGCAAAGGAAGTCATGTTTTGGCCCGACATGAACAGTCAAATAGAACATGCTGTTTCAAATTGTCCAGCCTGTACGGAACATCAGAGTTCCAATCCCAAGGAACCAATGATCGCACACAAGCTACCTGACCGCTCATGGCAAAATGTCGCAACTGATTTGTTCGAACTTTACAATGAACAATATCTGATTGTAGTCGACTACTACAGTAGGTACTTTGAATTGGAAGGGATGCCTACCACGGCCAGCGCGGCAGTAATCAACAAGATCAAATCCATCTTTTCACGACATGGTATCCCTGAGAAAGTTGTTTCAGTTCCGACAACGGCCCTCAATTTTCCGCACAGAAGTTTATGCGGTTCGCCAAGGAGTGGGATTTCAGCCACATCACAAGCAGTCCCACCTACCCTCAATTGAATGGTCTGGCTAAGAAGGCCGTTCACACTGCAGAACAGCTCTTGAAGAAGGTCAAGTTGGAGCAAAGAGATCCATACATGAGTCTATTAGAATACAGGAATATCTCAGTAGATTCATTAGCTACACCAGCCCAACTCTTGATGAGCAAACATCTACGCTCTATACGCCCCACCACGAGCAACCGCCTCAGACCACGCGTTGTCCATCTCGATCTTGCCAGAGAAAGAATGGAGAAAAAAACGGCACTCAAAGACATTACTATAATCAGGGAGCTAGAAAGTTGAAACTCCTTCCAAAAGCAGAAGAGGTTCATATCCAAACAAAGTCAGGAAATTGGAAGCTTGCTACCGTTCTGGGCCAATGTAGCCCACCGAGGTCTTATACCGTGCTTACCAGTGATGGAAGAAAGTATTGCAGGAACAGACGACACTCATTAAGACAAGATCCCTGTCTGCGAAAGAAAATCCACGGGGACAAGGTGACAAACCAGAAACTCCAATAGTCACTTCGGAAAGTACTGAAGAGACCGAATCAGAACCGATGCTTAACCAAAACCCCACAGCCTACCCACAGACCCAGAATTTTTGCAATGAACCATACGTCACCTGAACCAGTCGAGTTGTACAGCCACATATGAGCCGATTGCGAAAAATGCTTCTCGAGACATTTCGTTGTGTTTGACTCTTTGTTCTGTTTCGTTTAGGAAGAAGAGAGATGAAATGTAAGCGTTTCGGTTCCCGCTTTCGATAATATTAT
The DNA here is from genome assembly GCA_014633955.1 of Acropora tenuis. Classification (NCBI taxonomy): domain Eukaryota; kingdom Metazoa; phylum Cnidaria; class Anthozoa; order Scleractinia; family Acroporidae; genus Acropora; species Acropora tenuis. The sequence continues at coordinate 2,047,194 of BLAZ01001106.1, forward strand.
GCCTGCCTCGGTTCGAGGTTAGGAAGTAACCGCCATTTTGGAATGTTGTTTAGATACGAAAATTAAGTATGTCTTCTTTGTCGACAAAACTTTTGAAAGAATTCTGTTGTACTCTTTTTGACTGGCAGTATATTTATTCAAGCTGGTAAATCACAAAATACATTGCAAAATATCGAAATATTTGGTTAATCGAGAAGCATCAAACCACTCAAGAGCTGAATGTGTTCGCGAAACAAGGAATAAGGTTAGAATTTCTTCAATTATTTATTGCAGCTGTTGGGATGATTTTCACTTTGTCTACAGAAATGGATTTTCATCGATATTGAGGCTCACCTATCGACATATATAAGTTTTCTCCGTATCTCACACATACCTCCTGCACTACGGGCTCACTTCAAAATTAGTATAATTGTACTACACACAACAAAACGGGACATATACGAGTCTTAACGGCGTTACCTTGTATTCTGATAATTCCACTGTATTGATGGATAGTTTAATCCGTACACAAGCTCATGGAAAATTGCCACAACAAGAACGAAATAGCGCTGTCTTCCGTTTGGTGCCACCATTTGATAGAGCTGAAGATCCAATATTCTTAAGCTTCTCCGCCTATTTGTAGAATTCTTTAGCTTTAAGTCTACAATATTGTCAGTTGAAAGCGACGTGAGACTATTACAAAATTATCAACAACAGGAAGTGCTGGAACTTGAAAGAAAGACTATCTGCAGGGGAGGCCAGGGAGTGCCAATGCTTCCCGACATGCCCATTGCTTAATCAGATGACTAACGGTCGCCCCGCAGTTGTTCAAAGTCCATTTGGATACCTCTCTATCCACTGGGTAACTCAAGCGATTTTGATAGAGTTATCGGCTGGATAATGAGTTATCCAGTGGATAGCGCTATCCACCGTTTGAGCAACTGGGGCCAGAGGTATTGTTTGGAGCCAATTGCTGCGAGCGGAGCGAGCAGCGACATTATTTTCGTGTATTCTATATATTTAGAAACATCACTCCAAGCCGCCCACGCTTTTACTAGAGAGAAAGACCAGACCACAACACCGGGAACTACGAGCCCTACTCTTTGCGAAAGAAAAGAAAAACAGAGAAGACAATAAAGGTCAGTATAAAATGCAGATTGCAGATCGCAAATTAGGTTTAAAATGCAGACTAGGTACAAAATTGCAGACTGCAGACAGGGTTTAAAATGAAGACGAATTGTGTAAGAACAAAGGTTGAGGAAGACAAATTTGCATTTTTCTTTGTTTGTACAAAGGAAATTGCAAATTTGTCCTCTCAGCCTCGACTCGGTTCTTTTGTGTTTGCAAAATTCGAAAGTGGCTTATTGTCGCATCGTTTGATACGCGGTAATGTATATTTTCAATGTATGACCACAGGCTCATTATATTGCGTGACCGTTGACGGTCTCGTAAATTCCCTACTAGGTCTGTTTCATTCTACAAAAATTATTGTTACCATTGAGAATTTGTATGTTTTCTTTAATCTGAAGCATAAACATTTGGTGATATGCTTCGCCGTAAAGGGAATTAGAATTAAATCCTTCTGACGATTGCCGATTGTCATATGATACAAATAAAGACACGCCACCAGTTGTTTTGCTCGCACGTGCTCTAACCTTTTGCCGTAGTTCAGCATGGCTCCTAACACATCCAAGACAAGACTGGAGACTGAGGCCTAAATTGTCTCATTGTTTAAAAATCGTTCCGAAAATATGCGTTCCACTTACTGAAGTGTAATGCAATCTCCTTCTCCCCCAAAATCTGTTCTGTTTCATTTTCTTAGGTCAATATGTCAGACATATTTTCCCTTCCTCCAATTTTCCACAGCAGCCTCTCTTATTTCAAACTTTTAATCCTGCATATCAAATACGTTTTCCGAAATTGGTCGTATGTGATAACGATACACTGGCTGTTACAATGATGTCATCAAGATTCGCAAGGTGTTTTGATGCAAGGCACAAATCACAGAATTGGACAGGTGACTTATAAATTTGTTCCCAATAACATTCCCCTTTTTTGGCTTTTCGCATTGAATGGTTTCAATTCCATTTTTTTGTTGCCAATGTACAGGTCATGTATTGAAACTCTATCCTGCATCAAACAATGCAACAAAAATATTTAGGTCTCAGTCTGCATTTTATACCCAGTCTGCAGTCTACAGTCTATATTTTGTTCCTAGTCTTCATTTTAAACCTAATCTGAAGTCTGCATTTTATACTGACTGAAAACAATAAGATTTAAATCTATTTATACTCTAAAGGACAATAATTCTAAATCAGTTTTGCAGCATTTGACTTTGTTATATATAGCTAGTATAATAATAGTAATGACGATAACTGTGAAGTTCATCCCACCATGGATAAATCTAAACGCTATTTTTAACTGATGAAAAAATTAAGTTATCAGTCATGAGTTTGGATATTTTTGCCATGGGCTAAGTGCACGTTTTCAGCAGTATACAAAAGATGGCTGCTGACATAAGAATAGCCACTCCATGTTGTTATTACTATTCATATTGCCACCTTTAATGTCATTTTTTGGTATATGTAGGGAGAGTATTTTTGGTGTCTGAAAATTATTAAGAGCACTCCTGTTCAAATATATTTTATAAATAATATAACTGTTACAATATGAAAGCCAACAAAATTAATATTACATGCTTTTCCATTTCTATTAACACCGAAAATGTACTGTACTTAATAATCTGATATGAATCTCAATGAAAAGGAACTTTTTAACTCAGAATAAGTATTAATAATCCTTTCCCAGTAACATAACATCCAGTGAAAAGTGTATAACATCCTTGCAAGAACTTGTAGAAATTTAACAATAATAATATTTTTAAACATATGCGTCATTTTGTCAATACCTATTTGTACTAAAACCTGGGGAGTTTTCACTACACGGCAAGGAGTAAATTTATTCCAAAAAGCTTAGATTGATGATACTTACCATCAGCAACAGTTATTGCCAACGAGCCAGCCGAGCGAAGACGAAAGGCTGGTGAGGCCACAGCATTATAGAGCCGTGCGAAAATATTGTGTAGGCAGAAAAAATCTTGAGTGATTTGTAAGGTAAGATTCCTAAGTGTAAGGTGAGATTCCTGAGATTCCAATGATGTAGTGAAAATTGCAACGGAGCAATCGCAGCTCGTAGAGATTGTGACGTTAAGGCTGCATGGTTCCGATCGCCACTTTTTTGTTCTTACCACACTTTGTTGTCAGCTGTGATCTACTACTGAACAGACGCGCTGCAACATGGAATCTATTTGTTAAATTCACATAACAATTTAAGACATTTCAAGTTGTCTTGTATACTTGACTACAAAAAAATGCCGTGCACAAAACATGACTCTGTGTCTTAAAATTACCAATTAGTATTTGTTTTGTATGGTTGCTAGTTGGCACTTAGCGAGAGCTATATCTAGTTTAATGATTCTGTTAATTCTTTTGATGCTTGCAAGAATTAATTTAGTAGTCTGGGCTTGACTATGCACCCTATTCAATTTGCTGTTGTATTTTAGGTTTATGTCAATGAAATGGTCTTTCCTATCACTAATTTTTACTTGTTTGTGTTCTACGGAACCTTGCTTATGAATATTTAAGGTTCACTATCAACTCTCTAGAGAGTTGATGATGAAACCTCCTTTATAACTGGAAAGAAAAGAAAGTTGCTTGAGCTCGGTAATGACACCATATCCAGAGTAACAAGATAACAATTTGAGATTTAGCCGGACCTATTGGGAAATTACTTTCCAGTTTTCGTGGTGTTCAATATGGGCATGGTTATCTATTGCAATTATGTAGACAAATGAGACCACCAAGCTCAATGGAGACAGTTTTGAATCATCTTCCCCACCTACACAGTACTGTATAGTGCTTGCATGATATATTCTTCATCAAAAAGGAAATTACTTTCAATTGGATTGGGAACTTTCACAATCTATTTCCTGACAGCACAGTAATTTTTTTTTCACTAAAACCCAAGGTCTTTACAGTTTCATTTATGAAAAGATCACAATTTTCCTAAGATTTCTGACATTCACACGATTTTACTCCAAACCTTTCCAGCAATGATTTTATTTTTCACAGAATACCACGACTGGAAGAAACTTGCTACTAATTGTTTTTGCTAGAGGACATCGTAATTTATGAAGGAAAAAATTGCCAGCAAGTCTTTTGGTCAGAACTGAGAAATTCCAAGTGCAATAGGTAATGCGTGAGTCATATCGACCCAATGGTCAATCTTTTTCATGACTTTGAAATGAAGGCAGTTAGACATAGTTTGATGCTACTCTGGCCTTTCAAGAATGCAACTTGCGATTCAAGACCCAATGTTTCAACAAGCCTGTCTGGTGTCTTTGTCAGGGGTGATCAAAAGTTCTTATTAATGAGGTGTAAATAATAAATAGGAATAATACTCATTATTGAGGGTAAAAAAGGAGTCCCGTAACAACTTTTGATCACTTCTGATGAAATGTCTAAATGCTTTCATTTATTTTCATGGATATCCATTGAAATAATAGTGTTTGGATTTATCCATGGTGGAATGAACTTCACAGTTATTATTGTTACGTACTGTTATTATGCTAGCTGTCTCTAACAAAAGTCAAATGCAGCTAAACTGATTTTACAATTGTCCTTTAGAGTCTTAGATTAAAGGAAGAGAATTTGTGGGCTATTCTTACACCACGGGAATTCAGGAAGCCACAAAGTCTTGAACAAAAATTCATTTTTCAACTGAGTACACTCTATCCTCACAGGATCAATGAACACCTTCATTCCACTAATTTATTCACAAATTTATATGTCACCAAATAGCAAAGCTCCTCCACACTCCCATATAAACCAACAACACCCCACAATTCCTCTATTTGCTCTGGCGAAGGCCTAGCTTTCAAAAGCTTTCTGAATCTTTTTCTGTGGTAATTCAAACTGTATCAACTTGTTTGATCAAATCCAATTTATGTGTCTGATTGTCCATCTGGCTGACGCTGCATGAACTGTTATTTACCAATGGAGGCATTTATTACACCTCAGTTTGTCTCGTGCGTCATTTCTCTCATGAAATTATGTCAAGAAATGAAGTCTATGAAATAAAAGCCCATCACCTAGGGAGATTAAGTATGAAAATAAAGTTACTAATGTCATCATCATTAACGTCACTAATTAACATAGTCGTTAAAGTCAAACAAGCTGGGGCTGAAAATTTAATTATGGCTGTCTGTATGAGAAATGATCATGACAGGTTTAGGTCAATAATAGTCATCATTATTCTCTCCTCTGCTTTCCAGAAATAAATGCAGACTCATATTCAGGTGATGAGGGTTTTTTTTTTTTCA
>BLAZ01001106.1:2087819-2090319 GCA_014633955.1 Acropora tenuis
GACACATGGGTATTGCAAGGACAGAAATCTTCTCAAGTTTAAATTCAAGTGAGTGTTACATTAATTTTTATTTTGTATCCTTGTTGCTTGTGATTGTGGTGTATAGCCATTAAAGCCATTTTATTGACCATTCAGATGATCAGGTATATACAAGCTCTCTTGGCAAGTATATAATAATTATTGACCATTTTCCTCTACAGGGAAATTCAGAAGATTAATTTTTATTTGTTCACCCAGCCTTGCGTCAGAAATCATTCTTACCAGTCGACTCAGTGTTACGACAGTGTCTGCAATTTTCTCCTCCCTCCTGCTGCTTGCAATTCTAATAAATGTCTCTCATAACTTGATCATCTCATGCCTTACTCAAAGTGCTTTCTCCGAAATTTTATTCTTCATAACACATACTGTATGGGGTATGTGTCATAGAAATGAGAATAATTATTAATATTTTTACTTCAAATGCCATTGCTGGCATAATAGACCAGCACTCAGGGCAATTCAGACCAGCATAACCTTTTTTTCATGAGCGTGATGATTATTGCAGTTGTGAAAGGATAATAATATAGTTGTTGTTGATGAAAAAATTGTTTTTTTACCTTAAGTCCAGTGGGCCTTAGATGATTGTGGGACTACTATACAAATCAGCTGCACAAGAGATCCATAGCAATTAACCTTTATTCAAAGGCTTGGGACAGGGACAATACAAAAAAATGAGAATGCCTGTTTGCCCTTATGTGAAGATTGTATGTACAAAAAAGTCAAAATGCAATCAGGTATAAGTCTTCGTTAATATTACTTGAAACCAAAAGAATGAGGAAATAATTTTTTTAGATCCGAGCATATGCACTGTACAACCTTGGCAAAGTATTTGTTTGAGTTTTTGTAACATTGCTATTTTTCCAACCCAAAGCCTCATGCCTTGGATTCAACTTGGTAGATTCCGAGAGCTGTATGTAGCACAAGCGACTGATGTCATCCTCTATAAGAGTATCAAATACAACGACCAGTTATCGTGGCAACCTGTAAGGGCCTACAGTGGTCACCATGGGGATATTTGCAAATTTGTGGTGAGGAATGGCCAGCTGGCCAGTAGTAGCATGGATAATTCAGTACGAAGTTGGGACCTACAGACTGGGAAGTGTAAGGGTATTTTCAGAGGCCATAGCAGTGATGTCAACAGTGTGGACTGTTTTGATGATGTCATTGTGTCAGGGTCCAAAGACAAAACTGTCAAGGTAGGACTGACATGATTACATTTAATTTTGTGCTAAAATTAGCGAGAATATTATCAAAGTTACTCAGGCACTCAATGCGAAAAGTAGGCACTGTTTTTTGGTACTAATAATTATTATTATTCTCTTACATGTACCCAAATTAAATTTATCATGACTCCGTATTGTAAGGTGATAAATTATTGCTATTATTACAATCCACCATTGGCGATTTTGGGATTGCCAAAAGACTTAGTACTAATAAAGTAATGAGTCATAAATTTATGATGTACCTTTACCCCTCATTACTGGTATGTTAGTTTAGATTTATTGAAATTATGAGAAAATGTAGTACTAGTTAAACTCTGTATCTGGGTAACATTCTTGTACGTAGTTTGTCATAATAAGTTTATGTACCTCATGTACAAGGGAGTTCAGTTTCTCATCTATTAAAGCTTCCCCATTTTAGAATAAACATAAATTATGGCAGATTTCCTCTACTATTATTGGCAAATAATTAATTTTAATTGGAATGATCTCCTTCTATCTGTTCGTAATAGTTCTACCAAAATTATCTTCAATTTTCTTGTTTTTCTCAGTATGATTGCAATTTCTTTGGATGTTGGGTTTGTTGTGTGGGGACACATGTACAGTGCATGTCTACTTTAAGTTAATCTAAAACAAACTTCTATTGAGATTAGCTCGTTATCATTGGTATTTGTAGCACCAACTAGCTTTCACTAAATTATGCCCCTGGATCGCCATTATATTTTCATACTGTATGCAGTACTTTTAATACAATAATTATTGTATTTTTTCTTTGTTCTCTCACATTCTCCTTGTCTAATTAATGTACAACAATAATATTTATCACTATGAGTGCAGATTTTCTGAACACTGATTGGCTCACTTATTTTTTCTTTTTTGTAATCAAAAGATCATGATTACTTGATTCTAATTTGGTCATAAATTATGTTGCTTTAAAAATTTATTTTAGCTCAAATATTAAAAATGTGATACCTGATTTATCTACAGCTAGGGACTTCCTTCCTCTACACTCTCAAGCATCTAAAAAAAATGTGTTCTAATTTTAGTCTGCCGTATGTGATTAGCACAGATTTTTGCAGCCAATCTTAAGGTTTTTTTTCTTTATCAATATTTCTTGGAGTTGACTTGAACCAAAGCAAAGAAAAATGGGTAGTCCCCAAAGTTCTTGATGATTATGGTATTGCTTTTTATGTTTGATACTGGTATTCGTTACAAAATCATTTCCTCTTTACACTTTCATT
>BLAZ01001106.1:2284097-2286597 GCA_014633955.1 Acropora tenuis
AGGATATTTATATCGAGCAAAGGCCACTATGAAGAACTTAAACTACCAGCCGGCGATCACTAAAGAACGCCGTATTGAAGCCGTTCAATGCTGACACTACACGTGCATATCACATACACGTCGCAAAAACGGTGGATAGCACCATAAAACTCAGGCTGACCAGCGCTTTCAAACGGATAACACGAAAAAACTAGCGCTGGCCACTAATCCTTCTGTTTTTTTTTTCCACAACCATTTGTGGGAACAAGGGTCCTTCATAGGAAGTCTTACCTTCTCCATCTGAAGCAGTTCTATTCTTTCCTTGAGTGCCATGTTAGCTTCATTCAATTCGCCGATTTTCTGAAAAAAAAAATGATGGGAGGGGGGATGCAATAAATTCCAACTAATCCTCTGAGCTTTCTGATTTGTGCGTTGACCGAAAAAACGCAAGGTAAGTGATGTGGTCACAAACAATTCATTGCTTATTTACTCATTCCGTGAGTTTTTCGTTCAGTTTTAATGGAATACTTTTTGAAACGGTGCACGTATTTTACATAGATGAGTGTATTTCGACAAGTCCTGCGAAATATTTTCAATGTTATGAGCACTGAAAAAAGAGGCAATATTAATTCAATACACACAAAAAAGTTTATGTCATGTCAGAGAGCATTTTTTCTAGCACTTACCCTCTCCGCTGCTCTCAGCTGTTCTACCTTTAACTTCAGAAGCTCAAGTTCTTCAGTCGACAAGTCCACTTCATACTAAGTATAAGAAGATCAAAGATGCTTTCAATAGCGAGTCGATAGCTATTTCGTACATCCTATTCCGGGAAAGACAACCCATGCATTGAATTCCGACCTGTTAGTGCGCACTTTTGGCGCTTGGTACCGGTTCCATATTTATTTTTGCTTTTGCATTTCGATTGGCTCGTGAGATGCTGTTTCTTCTGTGATCATTAAATACAATTTCTCTATCTTACGTCGGTTTTTCAGCGCTCAATTTAAACGTTTCAGTGACAAAATGTTACATTTTGCAAAGAAGGCTAACTTTTTTAAAACAACAACAATCTACAGATACGAGAAGCCAACAGATCACATATCAATAGCCCTTACAAAGTTCCCTTTTTAGGCTTCATTTGTCTTGTACTTCTGTGCCTGTTTTGAAACGACGTTTCTTGAGAAACATTTATGACTCACTGATTATTCAAATTCCTAAAGAAACACCTTTGCTCTTGAAAAGATTCTCATAAACTAGTTTTCAAAAGGGGGAGACCAAAAACCGAATGCATGGGCTTGGCGGTGGTTTCGATAACGCCTAGACTTGACTTAATCTAACGCTTTCCGATCTGGAGAACAAGAAAGTAAAGGCATCAAACAACCAAACGAAATGAAATGAAAGACTTACAGATGCTTCTTCTAAGTTACGGAGTTTTTCTTTAAGTGAAGCGTTTTCTTCTTCAAGTTCTTGAATGTTCTATGAGAAGGAATAATGTTCACAACAAGCCTTCCTCTACAGTTTTTATCTCACGGATCAAGTTTTATGTTGGAGAAGTCAAGTTGAATATAACAAACTGAAGTAAGACTGTAAGTATGTCACGCTCACCTTAGAGCCACCAAGGAGGTCGATCTTTTCTCTGAGAAGTGCATTTTCATTTTCTAGGTCTCCCATGTTCTGTAATAAAAGATGGACCAAGATTTGTGCCTCACAAGTTGTTAACATTAAATCGACAAAGAATCTCGTACCTTTCATCTTACACAATCAATGATCGTGAAAGTTACGTACACGCGAGGTTAGAATAGAAATGGCAGAAACAAAACTTACAGCTGTGGCTTCTTCTAACATCTGAATATTTTCTTTCAGGATGGCGTTTTCCTCCTCTAGTCTTTCGACAATCTACAACAATTAAAAGTAGGATAAACAGGTTTGCTTAGACCAAAAGGTATAAGTATTACTTTCAAAATGGCCACAATGCCAATCCTTACCCGTGCCGTGGATTGCTCCATATCTTGTATCCTCTGTACGAGGTCTTCTTTTCCTAAGCGCTCTTTGATCTGCAAAGTGAGACGGACGAAATGTATGAGTGCATGGTTCTCTTTAAGGCAAGTAAAAAACAACAAACAACAATCTCGCAAACAACATTAGCTTCTTCTGCGCTTGTCTTCCTATCATGTTAATAATTGCTTCCATTTGTTTTAGCCATTTTCGAAGGCACCACGGAAAGTTCTAAAAAGTGCCACAAAAATACAAAACGAGTCTATCGTGGGCAGAAACCATTACATATTCTAAAGTTATTTCCATGACTCACTGCAGACTCCTCCAGCAATTGCATTTTGTCCTTCAAAGTTTGGTTTTCGTATTCCAGTTCTTTTTCCTTCTGAAAATGTAAAACCGACTAAGCTTTAATACGATAAGTTAATCCAAAGTCAATACTCTTCTGGTTACTTTTCGTGGCCCATTCACGCCAAGGGGATTTGAGCTTTGAAATTGTAAACACGGATCTGAGCTCCATGTTTACAATTTC
>BLAZ01001106.1:2387532-2390032 GCA_014633955.1 Acropora tenuis
AAATGACCATCTCCCAACATCAGTGGCTTCATAGCTCAGTTGGTTAGAGCGTCGCACCGGTATCGCGAGGTCACGGGTTCAAACCCCGTTGAAGTCCTGACTTTTTCAGGCTTCTGTTCGCAATTGCTTAAATTGCGTTCAAAACAGTGATGATCATGGCTTACTTGAACAGCTTCAGTTAAAACTGTGGAGTAACGAACGGCACCGATTACTGACGGGTTAAAAAATTTAGCACTGGCAAATCGAGGGTGGAAGCTGAATTATTTGACCTCGGTTATTGATTATTCTTTGGGTGTTTCTTCTAATTATTCATTTTTCTTTTTAAATTCTTGTTGGTTAATCAGTATTTCAGGGTCTTGCGTAAAGAGGTATATTTTTTCGTAACTGATTCGAATATTTTTACCAAAATATGTCTTTACAGACTTTACTCCAGTGAAATTTCGAAAACTATCTTTTTTAGCTGAATGAAACTCGCAAATTGATCGTTTTTTACCGGGAGCAAATTCCGCAGATATTGCAAATCTACAAAAACAATATAAAGGCACTTGAAATAGGAATATCTTTGGTAACCAAAGAGTTGGACAGCAAAAACATCTGCGTCAAACTCTTATCTTGAGACTGGACTAGTTTGAAGCTCAATTCACATAACGGTTGAAAGACCTTTGTTTTTTTGCGCAGAAAGAAAAAAAATGAGATCTCTTGCAACAAAATACTGAAACTACGCGATTTAGGACTGATTTTGGTGTTGCGTCCATTTGTCAACTTCAATCATATATGGTGTTTGAGTTAAACAGAGACGGACCACAATAAAAGAGCTACAGTGTACTAGGATAAACTTTCTATTTGCTGCGAAAAATGAATGGAAAGAACAGAACGAAACTAGTTTCATCCACAACACGAAAATCTTTGAAACTCCTTAACATTCCAATTACAATTTCATGCCCAGGAAGCCAAGGAAAACAGCAAGGAGTTTAGAAGCCCATTTTGTTCCGGAGTTTTTGACGGATTCTGGTGGGCCTTCGTTACCATGTCAACTGTCGGGTAAGGACGTTTCCACGTATCCTTTTAATAATTCATTTTATTCAAATATTTCTGCTGCTTCTTTCCGAGGAATTTCTCTTTGCTTAAAGTGAGAGTTGATCCAATTATTCTAACTTTTATTACTGCAAGATATCTGGGATAGCAACCAGGAAATGGATTTCTCTTTTGAGATCAATGTGCAAAGAAAACAATCATTCGATTAAATTATGACTTCCAAACCGAACTTGTGGCCGTTTTGAGATCGAATCTTTGATACGCTTGTTGGGAAGCGGATTTGGTGGCAAGCAATGGTAAGATTAAGCATGCACAGCACTATTTCCACTACTGTCTTTCTTAGAAGGTACTCTTGGTTTTGAAAGTGAGTTTGATGGTTCTCTGCTCTGCTCTGCACTGCTCATCTCTTTCATCCAAAACCAACATTTGTTCTGATTCCGATAGATAAATCGTTAGTCCTCCAAATATTATAACCTTGCGTTCAACGGTCTTGCTTTTATATTAGACCATACTAAAGTGATCACTCGAATCATTCATTCATGTCGTCTGTCCTCTATCAGACTTTATCAGACTTTCTCGCGTCGTTTGTTGGTTCTTGGAGAACTTCGCTGCTGGTGCGGGTCCGGGTTCGGGACCCCATTCGTACATTGCACCATTGCAAGAGTGATCACTATCATTACCGGATAGAAGTCAGTACCTTTTCTAAATACATGGGAGATGGTTGGTTGGGTGAAGCTTTTATGAATGGGGTACGCCTGCTTTATTTAACAATTTTTCATGGTTTGCGTGCGTCGAGTTACGGATGCAAGCGGGAGGTTGCTGAGCACGAAAGAAGGGTAAAATTCGAGGCGATAGCCGAGTGCCCCGGAGTGTGACTCTAGCTTCTCAGCTGCTTAGCAACTTCCCACGCGCATCCATTACTCGACAGACGCAGCTAACCATGAACCACGAAAATTTGGTTTATCAACAGAGTTGATAATGTAAATTGACCACCGTACCGAGATTGAAAAGCTGACGTTTCGAACGTTAGCCCTTCGTCAGAGCGAATGACGCCACCGACGCAGCACCACAGTTTCTTCAGAAACTAATCCCCTTTAACCATGAACCAATCGTTTTATATAGCATTGACAATATTTCATCATATTTTAGTTTTTCCAAGCCCATTGATAGCATATAGACATGTTTTTCAGTGGTTTCATTGCGCCCGATCAGTTTACGCCCATAAGATAATGGCGCACGCTGATGACTGATAATTGCATGACTTTGCTGTTATACATGCTAATGCTGGGGTGATGGGGCTTGTTTTGCAGATACGGTGACAAGACTCCTAAGTCGTTCATGTCGCGGTTGTTCTCTGTAATATGGATTATGACTGGGATTACTGTTTGTTCATTGCTAACGGCAACACTATCCAGTGCCTTCACAAACGAACAGGTCGATTATCATGGCGTTCTCTCTGGAAAGA
>BLAZ01001106.1:2422294-2424794 GCA_014633955.1 Acropora tenuis
GGTATATACATAATTAGCACAAATAGGCATTAGTTTTGTGCTTTGCCCTAAGGAAAACAGCTATTCCTGTATGTTCACTGTCATGCTTTTCTCAGAAAACAAAGATTTTCTGCTCTCTAAAGGAAATTAAATGTCTATAAATTTTATGGAATTGAAAAGGGAAAAAGAAAAAATGGATTGAATGTGGATGAAACACGCTTAAACTAGCATGGCCTATGTAATCAAGGGAGGCCTTGGCGAAATCAAACCATGCGACATCAAGAATGAAAGTCAGTCCCAGTCCCTGGGACAATTATTTTTAATTGAAACTGAGCACTAATTTGAGTGCTAAAGGTCATAAATAAGAAATTTTATTCCATTTTAAATCAGTATATTCGTTTATCTTAAAGAACATTGGAATGAAAAAAGTACAAAAAATGTTCATGTCATAAAAAAGTTGTTTAAATGCAGATAATGGATGAATGACCCTCTTGAAATTCCGCTGTTTTGTACAGCTGGTGTTAGGTTTTGTCCCCACCTTTGAGACTCTCTTTTTGGGCTTAATTTCAGCTCATTTCAACCAATCTTCAGGGTTTTTCTCCAGATAGTCTATGTATTTACTCTATCAGAATGGGCTCCCTCAGGTAGTTATCTGGATGAGATACTACTGCTACTGTAGTATTGCAAAAGTAACCCCAGTAATAGAAGTTAATGTTAGCATGGCACATTCTCTGAACTTCGTCATTAAAATTAATATTGCAAGTAAGTTGTTAATTTTTTCAATGAGGAAGCATGGACTGTATTTTTTTTTCTTGTTGTAGCTGACTGTCCAAGGGTAGCCTTCAACCATCTGGATGAAGGTAGAGAAAAGTCTTCCCAGACTCCAGTACATGCAGTCATTTCTCCAAGATTTTTGAAATCCCAGCCTGCCCCAGGACTTACAACCAGCGCCAGGGATTTAGATCAACGACTAGTCCAGTCTCAGCCAGTTCCATTTTCTGCATTACCAAGGTTTGTGCTATTATAAGTGATCTTGATTATAAAATGATGATAATGGATTGATCTTGGGAAAATGATTGAGGAAGGACCAGTTTTTCAGCAGGTTTGCAGAGCTAACTTAGGTGATCTTTGGAATTTGGACTGTTGGTGTTATCTTGGTTTCATTCTGCTTTTATTGTTTGTTGTTGTTGTTTCTTTGTTTGCTTTTGAAGGAAATAAGATTATTTGGTATAATTGCAGTAAATGTAAGGCTTGGCTTGTATCAGAGTGGTCTAATAATTTGATTGTTTGGCAACATCAGTTAAATGACTTTTCAGAATGTTATTATCCCCTTTAATAATTATTATTATGGTACTTAAAGATAGTTTTATACGTCTTATAACCTATTAAACAAAGTTAGGAGGAACTCTGCAGCTCTCCAATTTAGCTTTTCATGGTCTGATGAAATATCCTGTAAAGGTCAACTAGGTACCTTTATGCTAAGTTATCTGTAAAAAACTTTGTAACCTTTTCACACTGCAGGAAAGAACTAGGAAGCAGCGAGCTCTCTCCACTTCACCTCAAACAAATTGATTATCAGAGAAATGTGATCTCACCGGCCATGAGGTGCCCTACTCCAATGGAACTGTTTTTACTTAGATCACAAGTTGTAGGAGCTCACAAGATTCCAGGTACTGATTAATTAGGGACCTTATGCAACAGCTTGGCTGGAAGACTTAGGATGGCAGAATAAGGAAAAAAATGTCATGTGAGGCTGTGTATTCCAAGTCTTGCGCGACCTCTTCCAGCCATCCTGTTGCAAAAGGTCCCTATTTTCAAAAGTGTTCCCAAATTCCCCACTTTGCCTAGAGAATTGCCCATTATCTCAAATACAGTGGAACCCCGCTATAACGAACCCCGCTATAACGAAGACCCCGTTATAACGAACAACATTTGAAAGCCCGGCAGAATTTCAGTAAAATATATGCTATAATGAATATTTTGTCCTTTCGCTCACAGTCAGTAAAAACGACATGATGATACAAACGGTTGATAAGCGAAATGCATATTATTGGTCAAGATGGGCAAACTTTGACTTTCAAAGCTTTGCTTTATTTAAATGTTGCTGCTGACGTGCAAGTCTGTAGACTGTTTTGCGTGGTGTATATCCCATTGCTCAGCCTGGTTCAGCTTGGTTACCCCGCTATAACGAATTTTTTTGATGTTAACCAGATAATTCGTTATAACGGGGTCTTCGCTATAACGAAGACCCCGCTATAACGAACATTTTTTTCGGTACCGTGACACTTCGTTATAGCGGGGTTCCACTGTACCTTAGTCTTTTTGTCAACATTGGTCATAAATATGTGAAATTATGAAATTACTACATTAAGTCAGCCCCTCTTATATGCTACATTGAATTGTAGACCAATGATGATATTGATAATAATAATAACTTTACCTATTTAAGCCTCAGAGTTATTACTAAGCCAAGCTCAAGTGCTTTACTTTGTTGGGACTACAAATCACTTTGATTTGTGAT
>BLAZ01001106.1:2611419-2621419 GCA_014633955.1 Acropora tenuis
ATCTGTTTTTGCTTTGCGTGGGGAGGTGGTCCTTCACCTTTGTGGAAACAAGGATTATGTGCGATTCTTTTCTCAGAAATGCTGACCTTTGTTTGCATGTAATTTTACCACAACTGCTACGTCGCTCGCTGCGTCTTTGGAAAGTAACTGTGTTTGGGAATAAAAAAATGTGCAATTAAGGGTAACAATAGGATGAAGATCAAACAGAATATCGTTTAGGTCACTTTTCGGAGAAATATCACGGCTGCTTGAGAAAAAAATTCTTTTGACGCGTTACCGGAAGTGAGAGGCCCAATTCTCAGAAATTACTCAAGGTGCGCTGATTGGTCCAATTTAGATGAGACTCATTTGGCATAAAATTTCCTTCACTGGAATGCATTTTCCATTCAATTTTAGTGCGTATATATTTTTACGCGTGCAATCCATCATGGAAAAAGAATTACTAAGAAGACACTCTGTCTTGCTGCTATAAGGGCGAGTTCAAGTTACTGTGGTCTTCGTGCATTCAGGTGGCCTGTAGCTGAACTTAAATTATTGAAGGAGGAAAGAAAACTGGTATGTATTTGAAATATGACCGTTGTCTTGATCTAGCTTGCGAATAGGATGGATTTTAGCGGAATTCAGGAAAAAAATCGACTTGCTTTATTTGAACTGGGAATTTTTTCACAGATTTTACCATAAAGAAATACTACACCTTGTCTCATCGATCCGAGGATTTTTTTTTATGTGAAGTCCAAAGTTCTAATAGTTATAAGAGAGCTGTTCCTCAAACATTTCCCTGTTTGTTAAGACTTGGTTTTCCTATATTCTTTTCAAAAACAGGATTTAGTGTCAGTAGATCATCAATACTAGAAAAAGGTTAGAATCCCCAGGCCACATTTTGAGTTTCTATCGGTTTTCACGTTGATATGTGGTAGAGCCTCGCTGTGGTAAATTAATATGATAAATTGTTCTTTCAAAATGGAATCTCGCCGGACTCAAGTTATCCATAGACAAATAAACTCTGAATTCGCACCTTTTTCTCCCCATGAATCGAACTCCCATGATTCGCGATCGATTCTTTCACATAATTTGAATTTTCGGCTGTCAAGTGTATACTTACGTTCATATTTGCAATAGATGATAAAAATTACTTTGCAGAGTGTGCAAAAGCTTAGTAAGTTCTAATTTGTTCATCTTAGTGTCATTTTTCTTCTGATTACAACTGAATCTCATGGCAATAGGAGACTTACTTGGGATGACATCGAATTAAAAATCCTAGTGATAAAGAAATGTAAATAAAACCAATCATTGTTCTGTGTTCTGTTAGAATCAAGCATCATTGCATAAACTAGGCAAAAATCTCTTTGCTTCAGTCACACGATGCGTCGAATCGACATACGTTGAGTTTATTTTGTCATCTCATAGTTCCCAAGAATGGCCTAATTGCTGAATAGTGGCTCGTGAAAAGTGCGTACACCGCAGGACTTGTGTTCCACCTATTCATGCTTGTACGACGTAGCTCAGATCTTCGTAAATTTTTGAGAACGAAAAACTGCGAATCGTGGATAATTACAGTTACTCTTTATTTGTGTTGAAAAATACTTCATTTTTTGCAGCTATTTTACAAAAAATGCATTCAATTGATTGCATGTATCCAAACAAATTTCCCTTCAAGTTCCCCTCAGTTGACACGATTTGGATCCTGTATTTGTGCTGTCATTTAAAAAAAAATATGTGGCAATAAAACGATGAATATGTACTGAAGTCCTAAACGAATTTATCAAGACTAATCACAGTGACCTGGTGACTGCTCTTTGATCTGTTCTTCTCGAGAAAATGTGAATCTCTGTATATATTTGCTTTACATATATATGATGTATACGCACTGTTTTCTTTTTTGGTCTTTCATTGGCAAAATTTGGAATTTTGGAAACTCTGTACTTCTCTTATTCTTTAGCATTTTTGATTTTCCTCAGGGTGTAATTGAGACGCTTTGTTTCGTTAACAACAACCAGTATAATACTGAATACAATGTGTCAATAGTTCACTATGACCTTTTATTAGTGTATTATCATGAAATTCTGAGTCTGTCCTTTGATTAAAATTGGAACTTAGCAGGCCTTTAGCATGAAACATTCCGTATAAATATAAGCATTTATCAGTAAGTATCACACTAATACTAGTAGATGGTCCAAATTTAAGTTATATGTCGAGTCTTTTTAAGCTAAACATCCTATGCTGTGTGACTGGTAGTAACCATCTTGTCTTCAATTGTTCAATAGCCCCATCCTGATGTACCAAAATCTGCTGCTAAAGTTTTTTTTTTCCCATTTTGGTTCAGTCTTACATTTATATATTAACTGGTTTGCATCTTCAGCTAACGTTTTCCGAGATCTTATTATTCAATCTCACTTCCTCACTTCTCCCGATTTCTTTTATATGTAATAATCTTTCTGAAATTCTATAATCTGAATAAACACTGGCTTTCCTCTCAAATATGAACATCCACTTGGCTCATTTTGGCCAAAGCACAGATAAGAAGCGCCATATAGCATAGGGTGTCAAGGCTTTCACAGGAAGAACGTAAGCAAATAACTCTCGAATGCACAGAACAGAACAACACATCAACTTACTGGGAAACCGACAACCAATCTTATTTCAGTGATTAGACAAAGAAAAATATATCACGCCAAGCTCTATTCACCCTTCTTCATCAAATCTCAATCATGAAAACACCCTTCATCAGACACGGAATACCAATCCTTTTTCTCTATAACGATGTTTTCATCACACGTTTTAGTGATGGCAGCGCGGGCTCCACCCGAAGATTTTCGCCATCTTAGTGTTATCCCAACCCTAAGTGACATAATCACGGATGAGAGACCTTTTTTGAGGCCAAACAAGATCGACGGCCCCTATGACAACACCCAGCATTATTTAGATGTCCAATTTCGCCTCCTTCGCGAGGACTTCATGAAGCCGCTGCGCGATGGAATACAGACATTGTTGGTGATGGGCAAACATCGTACGCCCAAAGACGAACGCTTGCTCGATGTCAGAGTTTACGACAATGTTGAAATAGGTCAGCCAGTTTTTACTTCAAACGGAATTGCCTACCAGATCACATTTGACATTTCAAAACTCCATAAGGTACAATGGGAGAACAGCAAAAGGCTGATCTTTGGATCTCTGCTGTGTTTGTCAAAGGACAATTTTGAGAGCTTTGCCTTCGCTACAGTTGCTAACAGAGAGCTCGAGGATGTAGCAAATGTGAGTGTGAAATGTATGAGCTAAGCATGCAGATTTATATAATGGTTTGCTTTTAATATTTTCTTCCGTTGCTAGCTTCGTCTCAGCTGATTATTCTTTTTTCTGATTTATGATGGTTGCTTGGCAACGGGTGAAAGGACTAGTAAAAAGATGTCAATAATTCACGCACTGGTCCATTTAATGCAATTCCATCTTTCATATACTTACTCCTGACTGTTTCAAGGCAACTCTAAAACATCCAAGTATATAAAACGATTCATGTATTAACCCTGTCCCGTCCAAGGGGTTCCCAATTGACGAGTAAAATCGTCTGGCGTTAGACAGAGTAAAATCTATAAGTGCCCTGAGCGCTCATTCGGCAGTTAAGGGGTTAATGGGGACATTTTTGACGCTGTTACACATTGCACTAGCTAAGGCGTCTTGTCATCGCGAAAATTTTGAATATTGGAAACTCTGTAATTCTCTTATTCGCCGGTTCTTTCCATTGTTTAATTATTTATTATTTACTTCAGGGTATGAGTGAGATTCAATTTGTGTCGCCTCCCACTGAAGGTCGACCGCGGACTGGTGACACGTGTCAGATGGCTGAGTCTATGGCGCTCTTCGAATCTTGCCGTCCGGTCCTGGAAGGTTTAAAAAACATGCCTTTTTGGGAGTTTCCTTTCAAGGTCAATATCATTTGCTTTGTCGTTTTTTCCTTCCTAGCATTCTTTACCTAACCTCGTTCCTCAGCTAAAAACCGTGCGAAGGAGGGGTATCGTAATAACCTCAGGCGAAGAGTTTACTCTACCACACTCCTGCCTAGTATCTTCACCAATGGTATAATCTTAAACTGTTACAGGAATCCTTCAACATGCTCACTAATCATTACCCTTTGTTCTTTTTTGAGATGGAAATAGTAGCGGGCTTCCATCTCCATTGATGAAAGGATCGTGGGCGCAATTTATCTGCCTAGCTTCCAAGCAAAGACGCTGATAGTCTAAGTTATTGCATTCATCTTTAAAACAAAATGGCATCAAACGATGCATTATTGTCCACTTGAATGTCATGTGAACTGCAACGTACAATGCAGAGATGTAGTTCACCTCGTAGAAGTAGAGTGTACGACCCACCCGCCTTGTGCTTGTTCAGACGCCCCCCGACTGGCCTGCAGGAATCTAACGTGATTATAAATCTAAACTATCACCTGAAAGTTTTCATGCATGTTTTGAGCCGTCTAGAGGCCCGTTGTTGATATCGATGGGGTTGCCCTTTCATTTTGTTTTCGATGATTGTGGGCGTAGAATGATCTTTTTCGTTTACCGCAACTTTAGAGATATATCGTGGAATGTGAAAACGAAGTGCTGCCTCCACGCTACTTAAGAAAGCACGATGGCAGTCAAGTGAAATTTGACTTTTCCCCAATTATTTCTCCTACCTGTAGGTAAGTGACAAGTAGCTAACGTGTTTTTAGCTTATTGACAAAAAGAAGGGAAAAAAAGAAAAAGGAAGTGTTACTTAGTACTTACTTCAGTTTCATGTTGAGAAAGCAAAATTGGAAGATGGATTTATAATTATGTTTCCAGAGAAGTCCGCAAAAAACATGACACATTCAACGGCAAACAACCGAAGGTGCAAAAGTGGAGTTTCTTTAAAGCCCCTCTGTACAGAATGCCATGTTGGTGCTCTCCGATCAGTTTGGATGACACAAAGGATACGACGAAAGTC
Organism: Acropora tenuis; assembly: GCA_014633955.1. Lineage (NCBI taxonomy): Eukaryota > Metazoa > Cnidaria > Anthozoa > Scleractinia > Acroporidae > Acropora > Acropora tenuis. The sequence goes on from BLAZ01001106.1 coordinate 2,616,379, forward strand.
GTTTTGAAAACGACTTTCGTAACTAAAAATACCTTGGGAAATCCGCACACCCCTGCCCTATGTCCTACTTTCCCCGTGCGCCTCTTAAGTTTTCCTTGCAATTGGTTCTTCAATCCTCTACAACTGGCGCACTCTTTCGTTACCTTCATCAGCAAGTATAATGGTGGTCTTGAATTAGTTTTCTCTCAAAGTTTTCTTTGCAGTAGTGATTATCTGGGAAAAATCCCGTACTATACTCTCTTCGGGTAGGGGCAAGACAGGCTTGGAAGGTAGCTCATGCAGGGGGGAAGGGAAACTCTGATTCCAAACAAGCGGCATACTCGCCCAAGGGAAAAGCCTTAGGAGTCAACCCTGAGAAAAAATTGGAATCCCTAAGGTGGTCCGCGATGATTCAGCAGCTCTTGCGACACTGCTTATCGACCTTCCCGTTTCTTTGAATTCATCATCAATGTGGAGAGGGGGTACTCGTTACTTGGTAGGGGCGTAGCTACTATCTGTGTTCATACACACGAGCGCACAGTTGAAATCCTGAAAATTGATTGCAAAGGAAATATAATTATAACAAGTGAATCTTAGGCGTTAAGTGAAGACTTTATTTCAGCACAGATCCGAAACAGAGATTTTTTGTTTCCAGGGAAGATAACAGGTTACTATATGTATAGTATACATATCATAAAAATCTACAAATCTTACGCTACTCAATGACGCATACGTCATATTTGACCCCTCGCTAACATAAGTGCTGTTTAATTAAGTAGAAAACGTTTAGAACGTGAATTATTTCAGCTGTTTAATTCACTAAAATCGCGAAAAGAGAGGAAATAGCATTGTCTTTCGGGTGACGGGGGATAATCCCACACGCTCAATCTCCCACCTTTTGTTCGTGCAGTAGAAAAAGTATAGTTTCGACCCTGCTTAGGCAACCGTGGGTTTTCCATATGAGCCTGCCCTGGCTTACGCCTTGAAAAGGACACTCCAGCTTCGCCTCCCGGTGCAGAAACTACACGGGAAGCAGTAGCTGAGTTCCCTAAAATTTCTCGCACTTTCTAATAGTGTCTTTCGTTGTCATGTTCTGTTATTTCATAAAAACATATTTTGTATAGTTTTTTGGACATCTGACCTTATTTTAACAGCATCCACCTATTTTCGAATGGCTAAGTTAAAAAAAGAAAAAAACATTTGTCCGCCATAAAGTTCTTTCCTTTAATTCCAGAGGGTTCAACCACAAGTTCGGAAGATCTGGTGAGTAGCAATGTTTGTAAAGATGCGACTTTCCGATTTTGTTTTTGTCTCGGGGTCCCGAAAGACTCCGAGAAAAACTCGAGTGCTTCTAATTTTGAGTCGACGAATTTTCGACCAATCTTTCGGATGCTCTACCTCTAAGCTATGGGGGAATAGTGGAGGAGCGGCCAGGCTGCAGTGAGAAGTGTAACGCTAGGCTGCACGAAATTGTTGAGTGTTTCTGAGCCAAAATGCGGGGTCTATAGTTGTTTACGTGTATGCTCCAATTGATGCAGAGTCAAAGATTACGTCTTTTCAGCCCAGCCACCGATAACGGTTCATCCCCAAAACAAGCAAGTGTTATAGAAAGCCTAAAGAAAAACTATCATGAAAGCAAGGAAAGAAATGAAAAAAAGTATACGTTATCACAGATATTAGATTTTAGATTAGCGCCTTGGTCTTGACTATTGTTTTCAGCACTGATTGCCACTCAATATAATTTGGAACTCTTCTTTTGCATTTTAACAACCAAACAGCGTCGACTGTAACAGTTTTGGATTCAGCATCTTGGCCATCTGCACGAGAACTGGGACTAGATGAATCACAGTTCAAGGCCTTGCAGCTGGCGCTGATCAACGAGTTTGCAGTCATTCAAGGCCCACCAGGTACAGGGAAGACCTACATTGGTCTGCAGGTAATTAGCTGGGTGCTGCTTTCTAAAGGTAAAGGTGCGTGCCGAGAAAACAGGAAGCTCTCTGATAATAGAACTGAAGAAATGGACCGGAAGTATCCCAAGGAGCACTTGTCATGTTTGAAGTATGGTACAAGGGATTCTTTCATGCAAAGATCAAATGAAAAAATGGGCCTGGTTTTCTAATTTATTGAGAAGACATGATCTGTTATCTTTTCTCATTCAAACAGATTGCCAAAATTCTTCTGCACAACAAGACTATGTGGCGTACGAATTCAACGGAGGGACCGATCCTTGTAGTTTGCTACACCAATCACGCTCTAGATCAATTTCTGGAAGAAATTTATAAATTTCATAGAAATGGAATTGTTCGTGTTGGAGGACGTAGTCAAAGTGAAGTAATGAAAAAGTGCAGTCTTTGGGAGACCAAACAAAAGATGCTTTCTAAAGTAAGAAAACGCTTCTTACATGTTATATTTATTTCGCTTTTGAGGCTCGAGCTCATAAGTTACCGTTTCCTGGGTTGAGGAAAGGAGAGTTAGCATCGTTATAAATTGTGGTCTCTATTTTGGGAAGGGTAAATTTCTATCCCTTGTGCACAGTTCCTCGCGGCCAGTTTCAGTGACAATATGGGACTTCGGGTATAAGTGGTGTAAAGAAAGTAGATGGGAGAGCAAGATCTTTAAAATAACGCATCTGATTCTTTTTGAGAAAGAAATCAGACATTTGACGTAGGTTGAGATAATCAACCTGGTTTAAAAAAAAACAATCAACGTTAAATTAATAATACTTCAAACATAAATTTATCCCATTGCAGGAACACATATTTCGCGTTTGCAACAGGCCAGGTCAAGATTTAAATTTACTATTTAGCAACCTGGTCAAAATCTATCAGTTCGTTGTTATCAGAACACCGTCTAAATATTTGGCTTCCGTCATTGCATCGTAATATTGATTGGGAAGGAGAGGAATTAAGAAGCTGTGAAACGATAATTATGGATCTTCTGCTAAGTTTTCTAAGTAAAAGTTAAGTGTCCAATGCTGATATTGCCATTCACATGTACTCTGGCTCTTCTTTGTTCTATGGTAGAGCATCTCAGAAAATGCTAAGGATAAAATGAACGCACTCTCAGAAAGTTTTGAGGATCACAGAAGAATGATAAATGCGTTAGAAACAAAAGTCATTGGCGAGGAAAACCTCAGCCAATGGTCCACAAGCTTAACTACGCAGCATTATGAGACTTTGAAGAACGGAATGACGGTTCATGAACCTGTGATGCCCTACTGGCTTGGTCTCCCTGTGAAACCACCTGGTCCTTACGATGCAGGTAAAATTAAAAATGATGACTGAAAAAAACCAAAACATAATATAAAGTAAAATATAAAGTTTCTTTTCCAGGAACTCTCCTTACTTATTCCATTTTTTCATCGCCTTCAGTTAAGGATACGAAGAATTATAGTTGGAGAGAAACCAAAGTTCTCGTTTTTGAATTTAGCATAGACGATGTCGATGAAATTGTTTTTTTTATTATTATTATTTTATTTTAACCCATCGCTGGTTTTGGCGCAGTTTAAAAATCCTTTCGACGAATGCGACTTTTTTCAAATTAAGAGCTTTGACGGACCTGGGGTTTGGCCGAATATCAAAATAGATAGATTGGGAGTTAAAAATACTTTTCATTACATATTATGTGTGGATATCAGTGCGATAAAGCCGTGAATAAAAATGATACCCGAGAAGTGATATGATATCATTTCACTATGTGAAATGATATCATATCACTTCACGGGTTTGAATTGTCCAATCAAATAGATTGTAATAATTTGGTTGGACCAATCGGGTTGCACGTTATATTTTAGCTGACGCCTGGCGTCAAATTTGGCGGGAAGAATTGCTTTGCAGTTTATCAACGTTTTCTTGTACTTCAACTTGGTGGCTTGAATTTTTTTTAAAGCATGTAATGTGTAATAAACAAGTTATTACATGTTAAGAGCCTGATCGTTTTTATTCACTCGTTTTTAATACCATACCATACCGCTCACTCGATCGAAGCCTCGCTCGCTCTCGATATGGTATTAAAAATTCGTGAATAAAAACGATATCAGGCTCTTAACATGTAATAATCTAGATGTCATGAACTGTGTTCTCCTTGAGTTGTCAGGGGAATCCCCGAGAGGAAAAGTATTAAACTTCGAGAGAATTCCAGTCTTGACTCACTAATTGATTGGCTCACTTAAATTCGCTGTTCTATGCTTTCTCATCAGATTACAGCAAGCCACTTCTAATGTTTCCTTTTGACGAGGAAAGCAGGGACAGGGAGTATTTTTCCAAACGTGTGTTAGCCTTCATGTCCCCGGATATTAGATTTGCATCAGGTGCTGATGGCTCACGTGCTGGCTCTGTAGAACTACGCGGGAATTTTGACTCCTTTATTGAAATTCCAAACTTTGTATGCGGCTACGCAGATGCTGCAGCTACAGGCTCCATCACCATCTTGGCGTTTCTTTATCCCACTGGAGGTCATGGACCTATATTATGCTACGGGAAGAATGGTTATGGCTTACAGATATGTTTTGAACAATTTAACGGCGGGATTGGGACTTTGTGTGCTATGTTCGTTCGAAGAGATTTGACAGAAGTTATTACCATCAGGAAAACTATCTTAACCATCAGTGCCTGGCATTTCATCGGCATTTCTTACGATTGTTGGACTGGAGTAGCGCGCCTCTGGCACAATGGAAATGAAGTGGAAACTGTCTTTATTGGCGCAAATTTTCCTTTAGCCACGCAGTTCCCAATTAGGATTGGAGCATTAGATAGTCCTTGGCAAACTACTTTCTTCACAGGGAGAATATCTCATTTGCATATCTATTCCAAGGCACTGGATATTGAAAATATTCGAGCGGTCGGATGTATTTCTCAAACAGGTGAGAAGTCGAGTAGTATTTTGAAATGAAAAAGAAAGACGATAGAAAAGTTTTTCCTTCGCTGTAATATACAGGATGTTTGCAATCTGAAGCTTGTTCAGTTGCTGTGTCTTACATCCCATACGACCGAACCAATCATTGGTAGATCATAGGCCGTCTCCCTTTACGACCGAACCAATCATTGGTAGATCATAGGCCGTC
>BLAZ01001106.1:2630432-2635432 GCA_014633955.1 Acropora tenuis
ATCGTTTTTTGTTTTTTTTTTTGGGGGGGGAGGGAGGGAGGGGTATTTAACAAACATTGATTGTATTACAATTTGTTATTTTCTTTGCAGGATTTCGTTGATGAGGGAAGAAGTAGATCTAACACTCACGAAGCTAAGTTCATGACGGCATTTTGCCGTTACCTCATCCAACAAGGCTACAAGCAGAGTCAGATAACTATTCTAGCGGCCTACACTGGGCAACTGTCTAAGCTGAAACACGAAATGTCATCAAAGTACAAAAAGTTGTTTGAAGGAGTTCGTGTTTCAGTTGTGGACAACTTTCAGGGAGAAGAGAATGACATCATTTTGCTATCTCTCGTACGAAGTGACAGAAGTGGGTTCCTTAAGATAGATAACAGGGTCTGTGTCGCTTTATCCCGTGCTCGGAAAGGCCTCTTTATCATTGGAAATTCCACAGTGCTTGCTCGTGAAAGTGCCTTGTGGAGAAACATCTTTAATGATATGCGAGAACAAGGAGCAATGGGAAAAGAATTAGGGCTAACCTGCCAGAATCACCCAAAAGATGTGATTCAAGCATCGAGTGCTATAGATTTTGACAAGGCACCAGAGGGAGGATGCTCAAGGCCCTGTGGAATAAAGATGGAATGTGGTCATACTTGTAGCAGTGTTTGTCATCCGATGGATCTTGATCACAAAGAGGAGTTCCTCTGCCAACAACCTTGTTCCAAGATTATCTGTTTAAGTGGGCACAAATGCCGAAAGAAGTGCAGCCAAGAATGTGGTCCTTGCATGGAGATAGTGACAAAGGTCATTCCAGAATGTGAACACAAGAAAAGGTTGCCATGCTCTGTGGATGTTAAAAGCGTCAAATGCGAGGAGATTGTGCCCAAGGAAGCGTTGCCATGCGGCCACATCAATAAAGTACCATGTTGTGATGATGCTGCTAGTGTAAAATGCAAGACGATTGTGCCCAAGGAAGCATGGCCATGCGGCCACGTCAATAAAGTGCCCTGTTTTGTACTGCCAAGTGACATCAAATGCAAAATGCCTTGTGGTAAATTGCAATGCGGCCATAAGTGTATCGGTAAGTGGGTGGATTACTGTCTCATATTAGAGATTTGGACGCTGCAGACGGCACGAAAATGTTTACAAATTCCGGATGATGATTAATTTAAATTCTACTTCGGGAGGAGGGCGGGATGAGTTAAGAATGGAAGATTCCATACAGCATGCCATCGTCCTCGCCAAAATTTTATAGTGGTCATTTTTTCGACTGATGTCAAGTTTTGTATTTGTTTAGTTCGTCAAAGAGACGAAATGTAAATACAAAACGCATTTAAGTCAAGTCGTTGGGGTCATTTCCAAAGCCTTGGCCACAAACTTTGCCAAATTCCCTCGTCATGAATCGCTAACGGTGATTTTCTTCCCTAATAATCAACAGGGAATTGTCATGAATGTCATCAAGATCGCCTCCATAAACCATGCCAATCGAAATGTGATCGTCTCCTTCTTTGTGGCCATAGTTGCAAGGATGATTGCTCCCGTGTTTGCCCACCTTGTTCCCATAAATGTGAGAATTACTGCGAACACCGCGTTTGCGACAAAACCTGTGGGGATCGCTGTATGCCTTGCACGGATGAATGTGGCTGGAAGTGTCCTCATTTTAGCTGCACGAACCCTTGCAATGAGCCATGTAATAGACCAAGGTGTGACAAACCGTGCGAAAAAAAGTTACCATGTGACCACTTGTGTATTGGTGTTTGTGGCGAAGAATGCCCGAAACTTTGCCGAGTTTGCAACGAAGAGGCTGATGATTTCATGGGATGTGACCCGCAAGCTATGTTCGTGGAACTGGTGGACTGCGGCCACGTATTTGAAGTCAAGACATTGGATGAGTTAATGGATAAGAGCCAGGATGAAGACGGGCAAAACGGCATAATGGTCATAAAACACAAGATATGCCCTAAGTGCAGTAAGCCGATTCTATCAAGTCGTAGGTATGGAAGGATCATAAAGAAAATCCTTGCTGATTTTGACGCTGCAAAACGCCAACTTATCACTTCAGATGTAGCTGTCAGTGATCAAATCAAGAACATTGTTTGCCACGCTGAAAATATCAAATCATGTCGAAACGATGCAGAAAAAATCCTTGACAAAATCAGAAGTAGTCGTGTTACCACTGAGGAAGTAGTAAAACTTCAAAATCAAGTCCTATTCATAAAATTTCTCGATTCTACGATTCATTTGGCAAGGAAAGTGGATGACAAGTCTCTATTGCGCAAAGTCTACGGTTTAGAGTCAAGAATCATGGAAAATTCGCGATGCTTCAGTGAGCAAGAAATCGAAGAGTTGGTTGAAGAGATCTCGAGATCAAAGCTGTTGGTCTGTTTTAGGTATTTTATGACAGTTGTACAAAGCAAAGATATTACCCTCAGGCCTGAAGACAATGCTTGCGTGCTTTCCATACAAGAAGCTTTAGACACAGGGAAAGCAATTGGTAGGTATAGCTGGCATTTATTAAGATATGCTTTCGTGCAATAGTTAATATCTTCACTCGTGAAAAGGTCACCGATGCTATGATTTCGTGATTTGTCCTAATTGTCTGCAGCCTGAATGACAGAGAGCAGTGTCTTACCAACAAGGTAGGTATTAACAACCAACAGTCCTCGAGAGTGATTTTGAAGTAAGTCTAAATCGGCTCTTTAAATGCAACTAAGTCATACTATTGCCTTTTCAAATTTTTCCCCTAATTGATATCCTCTATTCATTTTGACCTTTATTAACTTATCAAATATTAACGCCAAAAAAATTCAATTGATTCATGGATTGGATTTTCTTCTTTGTGTGCGTGAGGTATTTTTGGGACTCTGCGACGCTTAATTGTCTTGTTAAATTTTCCGATTTTCATGAAAATGTTGTTCAAATAAATTAAAGTTATTAGTTGAGTACATAAAATCAATCGAAATACTGATTAAACATCGTGGAAATGCACGTAGAATAAGTAATGAATAACAGATTTGCCTCACCTGGTAAGTAATTAGATCGTTTAACAACATAGAGGGCAAAAATACTAAATGCTGATTGGTCAATGAAGAGAGTATTTTTTCTTAATTTTGCTTGGTGAAGAGAGCAGAATTACTCGCTCATGATTGGTCCTCAGGTCGCCTAGCAACAGCTCATTCAATCGAAAAGTTGTTTTTCTGCAACAATGACGTCTCGTTTCGAGATAGTTAGCGAGAAATATATCGAAGAATTAAGGGACAAGAGCGAAAATGAAAACACGAAGAACAACACGGAGTAGTGAAAGAACGTTTTCAAAAAGTGGGCGAATGAAAGAAGCTTTCAAGCGAATTTAAAAGAGTACGAGAACGATGTCCTCGACCAACGATTGTCACAGTTTCAGTTAAGCATTCAGAAATTCAGTAATTTTGCCCTCTATGTTATTGACAAGTAATCGCAATGGATCCTCGTAAAATAAAGGAATAATATCTCTTGTGTTTTCAGAAGTTGCTGAAATTGCCGTCGTCGCTGCGCGACTTGGGGAATTTCAGCCAATTCTGAAAGCACGCGTGATATTAATCCTTTTAAGGATTAATATCACGAGTAAAATTAAAATTAAAAATTTTATTAAAATTTTACTCGGCCCATGCGATTACCTATAGAAATGACCTAGCACAAAAAAATTCGAAAAAAAAAAACTGCGCTTCCAGTCGACCGCTTCGATTTCTTTCTAGTGTTTTGTATTGATTGGTTCGTTACTCTCTTTCAGATCGCCAAAGAAACAAGGATTTTTTGGCCAATATCGACAGAATTAATCGGACGTACAGATTGCAATTGCAAGGCGTGGGCACAATGGACGAAGATTCGGATTTGACAGGGAAGCTTGCCAAAGCAAAGAACCTCTCTCGAGAACCTTGGTACAAATGCATGAAAGGTGCTTTTAAAACTTCTTAACTGATTTATTTCCCTTTTTTTCCCTTATGTCCTGATAATTCGGTTGTGTCAGTGTGTACCGACAATGATGACCATATCAAGGGGCTTCTTTAAGCGTGTTTCCACCTTCCATGTTTCCATCGCTTTAAACTTTTTCTAAAATAATGTGCGACAGGTTGTACTCCACTCCCCCAGTGAGAGGTGGGAGAAGAAGAAAAGTGGTAAAATGTCAGTCAAGTTTCCGTTCCAGATAAATAATGCTGTGAACTAGTCAATTGACTAGTCCTCAACCCTATTCCTAACCCTAACCTTAAGCCCTAACCGTCCCTGAAAATTGAAGTTACAAAGATTAAAAATCAAATAAAACCGAAAAGAAAATAAATTACAATCCAACAAACGCAACGAAAAAAAGTCATTTTCAAGTGGAAACGTAAGGCTTAATCGGCGAGCTTGAAACTTGCAAGATTTGGTACAACAATGATAATTCAAATACCTGTGTCACTGTGTCGGCTTTGTCCGCGGAACATTTAACAAATGTCTGTCTGGTTCAAAAAACAGTCTCTCCTTGTGACTATAATTTTAGCAACTTACACATTAGAAGGATTAGAAAACATAATTAAGCTCATGTGGTTCAGCTGACGAGAGAAAAGAAAGCGCTTTCATCGCAAGCCGAGTCCCAGATGTTTTTGTTGGTTTCAGACAGCCATATTAGTGTCCATCTGAGAAACGCCAACATGGCGTCTCCATATACAAAGCTCTCTAAAATCGTGTGACACGTTTCGCCTAATAACTCAGCAACGATGAACCACAAAGAATTGAGACTTGGAGATATTGATTATTTATTAATCTTTTAGAATATTTAATTTTCTTGCCTTCTTTCAATGAACGATTCGAGACTTTCTTATTCATTGAGCGACAATGAAAACACTCTATCAAGGTGCATGATGGCCCTTTGCTTTGTTTTCGCGCGTAAGTTGTATCTAAGTATAAACCCATTCATGATGGCGCTGGGTCAAGACCGTAAGGTGGTAGAAGAACACTGTAATTACCGGACTTGTCAAGGTTCGTTGGTTCAAATCAACGGT
>BLAZ01001106.1:2710149-2712649 GCA_014633955.1 Acropora tenuis
TTTGTTCAAGTTCGAAGCATCTCATTGATTAAAAAAAATATAGTGCAATTCTCTTACCTTACCTTACCTTACCTTACCTTACCTTACCTTAACTTACCACGCGAGAAAACCACTTCAAGCAAAGTCGAGCCGAAGCAGTTTTGGGACTTCTCCTGCAATTCAACTTTAGTGGCCCTTTAACGAGAGCCTAACGTGAATGACTAAGAATACCGTATCTTTCTGGTTTCCTAAACCGCAGTAAATTCTACCTCTAGTTATTTGATGTCTATTTTTTGACTTTCTAATCAAGACCTAAAACAAAGCCCAGCGTCTTTGCTTTTAAAGTCCACATCAACCGTGGCAGGTGATTCTTCTCCTAAATGGCGAAGTCTTGAAAGGAAGTCATATCTGTGGGCTGAAATATAATGTTCTGCGGCACGATATTATAGAGATCCGGCAAAAATTTTTTTCTTCATACTGTTAATCAAATAAGACTTAATTTACATAAAACAATGACTGCATAATTCAATCTCCTGGGAGTTGTTTGCTGCAAAAACAATCTATTGTCTAAACAGGTGCAAAAACTTCCTTTTTTCCCATAAATTATTTTCTCGGTTTTTTGACTAGTTAGTGCTGTGCCTTTTGCGTGCCAAGGAGATTCGAATGATTCGCTGTGGATTTCAGAGCTGATGTGAGTTGAAGTATGCGAAATCCTTTCATTTTTTTCTCTGTTATTCAAAGAAGTGTCAACGAAGGTTTTTACCTGAATGTCACAGTTTATTTTTGGCTCCTAAAGGTATGAATCAAACGTTTCTTCATTTTAATGGAAGTCAAGCAAGTCTTTTTGTGACTTTGTTTTCAAACGAAAGATTTTGTAGAAATTTCACTAATCGTTCACGAAACACAAGTATGTAAAAATTAAAAGCACTTGAAAGAAGTTTTCGTGGGGAAGCTTCTGAAGAAAATCTGGACTGCTAAATAACTCTATTACAATATATTTTGTCCACCTCAGTAAAGTAACAATCGCTCAACTAAGGGCATGTGTGTGTTTCTTATTTCTTTTTTTGTGGAAGAAAATATTAATGAGGTATACCTTGAGGTAAAAAAAATTCCAGTTGAAGCCAGGAAGTCAATTAATCGAGCTTGTATTTGTTAGAAATCAGTCATCTCAAATTTATACCGAATCTTCAATTAATATTTTCAGAGTGCAAGCAAGATAAATTTAAGCATCAGGGATTTAGTCTCCCAGTTTGATTAAAATTTCACATCTTATTTGAATTCATAAAAAGTGGAACTTAGAGTTTAAATAACTGATGATTAAATTAAAAATTAAAACTGTTATTATGTCAGAACGATCTTTCCATAACCGAGAACTTCAACGGACTCAACTAAGATGGGACAGCCATATGCGTGAGCAATTAAGAAATTTTCGACATGCTTTCATTTGGAGTCCCATCAATTTTATAAGCACGGAACAAAACACATGATGGTGAATGCAAAATGAACACTAAAGATCTTCTTGGAGACCCACAACGAGTTGAATGGGACGGGACAAAAGGAACCACGAGGATTAGTGGAGTCGGCAGTTCTAAAGTTTAAGCCAAGTGCGGGATGTAATTCACCTTTGACGACACTTCCTCTTGTTCCTTTTTAGGGTGTCCGTGTTGACTACTTCTGAATGCAGAGCAGACATTTTAATCTAGTACATAAAGAATGTAACCATGGTGGTTCGTTTTGCCTTTAGCGAAACATAAACCAAACCAGACGACTTTCGGTGCAGGATAAGAGATTTTGCAGGATGAAACGCAGAGAAAAGTCAATGAATTTACGTTTCACAGCTTAAGAGTTGTTCGTCACGTTTCGTCCCGTCCCGTTTGTTGCAGGCTTTCGAGTCTAATAGCCTGTGGACAACATTTGGGAGAATTTCAGCATATCAGGGGCCTTGCAAGGTCTAATTCGGATACTCCACTACTGAAATTTTGGGATTATCGAGGGTTTTGACGAAAGTCGCCAAATGCGTTGTGTCCGGGGCATATTGAAAAGTTTCTAAGCCTAGAGTTTGATAAGTTTGAAATAGGCATAAGTTCTCGCTTGAAGGAACATTATCAGAAAAGGGCAATATAAAGGCGACTATCTTGGACAAGGAAGATGAGCCTCCCATGTCTAAAATCAGACTAAGAATCGAATCCTTGATTTACGCAAATTATTATTTGTCTTGGTAAACAAATATCTGCGCGCGTAAGCGACAGAATCTCGAGTTTCGGCCGGATAAAGTTTACTCAGCGACCGAATCACCTCAACAAATGATATTCATTATAAATACTGAGCACTCGGATTGAATTTAAATATCTTTGAAAAACATTTCTTTTTCATTATCATTAGTCTAAGAAATCAACACCAAGCACTGAAATTTTACCATAACACCATGTGGTCTTTTCTGAATATTCACATACCCTACGTAAGTACTTCGGAATTGAGGAATTCTAATATTCGAAACTTAGTGTATCTGTTGATTGGCCAG
>BLAZ01001106.1:2740149-2742649 GCA_014633955.1 Acropora tenuis
GGTTTAGTTTCTACTAAAACTGTGGAGCCACGTAATTGAGAAAGTGACGCACGGAAATGTGGCATCCAACGTGTTAATGCGTGTAACAATATCACCTGATGGTTGACGTATTTCTTCAGATAGACAATTTCTCAAATCTGCATTTTCGCTGGAACAATATGGTGTAGGTGCAATATCTCATCGTAATTTTACTCCATTTGTTTAAGAAAAATGAACATAAGCCGACAAATGGCAGTTTTAATGTAAAAATTCCCGCTTTTTATTGACATGACGAACAAGTAATTAACCAAAAGAACTTTCCCGGGAATTTACGGTAGTCACGAACTGGTGACTTTCTATCATCGTTAGCGAGCTTAAGCAACCACGACGACGACGGCGCCAAAACAAGAACGTCACAAATTTGCATAATAGACAATGAAAACAGTAGTTTTGCACGCTTTGCACGTGCATTTTTCATTTTTGGACATTTTGCAGACGTACTCGTTCTTTATATAACGTGAAATGACCTGTTTTACACATGTGTGGATGAGCATATGATGACCAATGTTCAATTTTGTCTCTTATCTCTGAAGCGCTTGTTCCAATTTAATTCCAGGAAAGCTGGAACACATTTTGCAAGCATAATGGCTGTCAATAATCGCATAATGGCTTTCAATAATTGAGAATTATTGCTGCCGTCGACGTTGTGTTTGCTTACTCTCCCTATTGACGTTTGGAGGTAAACGAAGAGGGGTGGGCGCTCCGGAAAGGTCAGCTGTGTAATTTTACTAAGCTGAGGTGATAATCTGACCCTAATCAAGTCGTTTGACAGCAATTTTTCGTGACTGAACAACTGACCCCCCTCACCCACTCACTCCTACTCTGACTGTCCGACCCACTGACAGGCTAATTGCTTATTCCTAACTGATAAAAACTCATTAGGAAATTACGGCTAGTAGCTCGATTTCCTCACAAAATCTTACTTTTTTCTCAAGCCACAAGGTGTTAGACTTCGAAGTGGGGCGCAGATCTCCGAGGGACGAGTAGAAATAAAGTTCCGTGATGCCTGGGGGACAATCTGTGATGATCACTGGACCCTAAAAGAGGCAAATGTGGTCTGCAGATCCCTGGGGTACGGGTCAGCATCAATGGCGACAACCAATGCATATTTTGGAAGGGGAGTTGGAAAGGTAAACAGTAGATCCTTTTTCACAGACGTCATGGCGGCCATGTTGGTGAACTTTAACTTTATTTCTATGCAAACAATTCCATTTCTTTTGTTGAATTAATATGGTCGCTGGTCACTTGACTGAAAGCCATCCATACGGTGCAAAGAATGTTGTGTGAGGGTGAGTAAAGGACACAAACAAATCTTTTAAGTTTTCTTGCTCCTACGCACGCATGACAGAATAAAATAATGTAGCGAAAGAGCATAAAATGTGAAGGAGAAACAGAAAGTGCACACGTACTCGAGACAACGGGAACGGCTGCGAAAAAGTCAACTTACTTCTCTTAAGGAGATTGAAACGAGGAAGCGCGCTGGCCTAACATGCATTCGTCACCCTTCTCCTGATTGGCTAAGAAAGTGTCGTAAGACTACTGTCCACCAATCATATCCAATGTACGTCATTCAATGAACGCGTGAGTAACGCGAATTAGTCAATATTCTTTATTTCCTATCAGGCGCTTTTGGTTTTGAGCTATGTTTTTTATGTTCTTGAACCCAGAGACCGAGTCAGATTTTAGAAACCGTTGAATAGCTTGGCACATGTGCTCATGACGAAGTCACAGCCGCCAGATCAAATCAAATGTTGGTTTAGAGAAAAAGAAACTCGTGCTTCCTCGACCTCATTACCTCAGAACGAGTTTGATGCAACCCGCGCATGTGCATGTCGTGTGCAGGAATCAAGCTTGCTGGACTGCAAGTGCTCTCACCACGATGTCTCTGTCCCTGAAGAAATTCCAAACAGTCTACATCGCTTTATTGAAGACCGGTTTAAGGGTCCCGTTTATTCTCTATTTCAGATTATGATGGATGATGTTTATTGCGGAAGAAATGAGAAAAGTGTCATGAATTGCCGACATCGCGGATGGCACAAGTCAAACTGTGATCACTATGAAGATGCCGGCGTCATATGTCATGCGCCAAAGCTTCAAGGCCACGAGGTATGTTGCAAAATTCACTGAAGACCAGGGATCTAGTGATACAGTAGCAGGTAGTCTTCTGCTAGGGGTTTGATCTAGCCTGAATTTCAGTGGCCTCGTCCACTCGCTAAATTACGCGGGCAGTATACGGGTTTTGGGGCCAAGCTATACATCCGGGAACTCAAGCCGCTTATTGACTATAAAATTTGATTGCTTTTTTGAGGGAAAACGAGATTTAATTTGAGAAAAAAATAGGAAATAATGGAAATTCCACTTTTTCATCGTTGAGAAAAGACTAATGATAAATATGGTTTTATATAATTACCAAGCCGGGGGAGTTTTTATTATTTTCCCCGTTAATGACCACTACCTTCTT
>BLAZ01001106.1:2903077-2905577 GCA_014633955.1 Acropora tenuis
AGAACTTGCTGAATTTTCTGACGACTTTATAAGATTTCCAATTGACCAATCGCATTCAGCAATTGAGAGAACGTTACATCATCACCAGGGCTAAGTAGCGCTGTCCTTTCGTCTTTAACGTCTTCAGGACAAAATGATATTTAAAGATTAAAAGAATCAAATGTCAAATGCTTCAGAAAAATTAATTGTAATTCTATAGTAAGTATTACCTTAGCTTCGTGTTTCTGGTTGTGCAAAGAGGATTATTTTGTCATCATACAACGTCTGATGGCACGTTCCTAAACATAAGGTCTCTACAACTGGCTTGCCATTCAACCCGGTTAGATGATGGTTTATTCTTTTGCGTCAATTTGTATTTAAATGAAGAAATAAAAAAACGGTAACTGATCTTTAAAGCAAGCTTCTTTAGCCATGACCTCTAACATTTATTGGACAATTTATAATTGCTTCAGCATGGAGATCAAATGCCATTGACTATGGACATTGCTGACCTCTTCCTACCGGCTTTCGGTAAGACTCGGATATTATTCGAGTCTTCATTTTAGGATAGGTATATATATTAATTGAGTGATACATTTTAAGCAGTTTCTTTCTTCGACGTTTCGAGTGCTTAGCAGTGCACTTGTCAAATTTGCATTGAGGACAACATAAATTTCCAAGGAGAGAACTTAAGGCAAATTATAAGTCTTGAGAATAAGTGTTGGTTTTCATGATAATCAAAATATATGCTAAGGTCTGTTTTCAGTGTCTCTAGAAATATACGTTTTGCAGAAAGCCAAATTCAAGAAGAGAAAAATTATAATTAAAGTCTTAGCAGGTGGGTAAGCCGCTGATAAAACGATGTCTATGCTTTCATTGGTACTGGACATCACAGTTGGTGCCTTTTGGGGAAACAATGGAAGGGAAATAGGCTTCACCGTGACGTCAGCGCCCATTCGTGTTTAGACCCGGCACGAATCTAGGAAAAGAAATACAACTTCAAACAACTCTTACTGGACGTAACAGAATTGTTAATTATTACTCATGTACATGATTTTCACTAAAACGAAGACAGTTGCTTCATATACTGAGAACGTTGTTCCATTCTTAGAGGATTAAATAGCAGATAAGTCAATATGGTTATACCGTTTCTTTACTGTAACATTCAATGTTGTTGTATGAAACACCGAAGCTTAACTCGGTCTGTGCTTAAAAATGTTTTAAGGCTCAGGAGAAAGGTGACAACAACAGTTCATGGATCAGTTTTACTTACAATGAAATACTATATCATGTAAATTTACGATCATCTCAATAGCATTCGCACGTCGAAGTCAAGCTTCTGTTCTAAAAATAGATATTGTTATGAAAACTGACGGTAAATACACGATGAATCGGATAATTCTGAGCTGTGTTAGATATAATTGAGGGCGAGTTATCTAGGATATTTCAACCTTAATCAAGAAATACCATGAAAGTTACAGCAAAAGCGTTTCCACTCTAGATAGATCTCAAAGTCGACGACATAAATAGCATTGCAGTGACAAACGCAAACTTAAGGGTCACGCCGCTAGAGTGGAACTCCAGAAAAGTTAAAAATCGATGGTAATAAAAACTAAAGCTAATTTTCCTTTACAAGAACGTTGTTGGTACACTAAATTTAATTTTTGAAAAAGAAAATCTTCTAGGGGCAACCCTGCCGTATAACCTCTTGCCTGTCATACATTTCTTGAGTGCGAGGGCTTGCTCGTGGTTTCCAAGCATCGACAAATAAATGAAAGCACGAGGCCGCATCAGCCAAGTGATTCTATTTGTTTCAATAACTCACGTATCACCTTTTATAGCATTAAGCTTGTCAGCTATGACCACCAAAAATATGTCTTCATATGAAGTCAGGCGTTTGAAAAATGTCTAACTCGGTGAACAAGGCTATCGATCAAGGAGCTTATTATTGTGCTAAAAAAATGAAGGACTTGGTGTTTTCATTGGTGAAATCCGTTGTACTGAGCTTTTTGTCAAAGACTGGCGTCTCAGTTCAGTAGCACTGACGTGTCAAGTGGCCCAACATCAAACATTTACATTACAAATAAGTTATGATAATCATCGTGTATTTACAGTGTATAAAACGGAATCAAGTTTGATAGAGAACTTTTTATAATAAATTGTATTTAGCTGCCATGTTGTAAGTGAGTAATTCAGTAGGTAAGTCACTTTAGGGGTAGCAGGGATGGCGTAGTGGTGTTGCACTCGCCTCCCACCTTCGTGGCCCGGGTTCGGGCCAAGAGTGGCTTAAGTTGGTTGTTGGTTCTTCACTCTGCTCCGAGAGGTTTTTGTCATGTTCTCCGGTTTTCCCCTCTCCTCAAAAATCAACATTTCCAAATTCCAATTCGATCAGATGCAGGACCTCCCTAAAACCACTTTCGGGTGAGTGTAGCTTTCTGGGTAAATATCAACAACTATTATTATTTTATTTAGAAAGGCTAGCAGGTAATACTATTAGACGAAACTCATGACCCTCCAACCC
>BLAZ01001106.1:2913077-2915577 GCA_014633955.1 Acropora tenuis
TGAAAACATCGCAGTCAATCGGCATTTCTCTTCAAATGTCCGGATCGTCTCTCATCGTGGAATTCACCCTTTTCTTTCTCTCTCTAAATAGGCCATCGTAAAATGAGTTGTACTGGTCTTCGAGGGAATCCTCGCCTCGTAGCTTAACTAGAATTGAATTGATAGTGCTCAATTGGTAGTGTTAACGCATGACCTCCTCTCATCGAATTCCGAAGGATAACCAGGGTAATGAATTTTAAATTTATCTGATCTTGTGTGTTTTCAGTGTTTGCAGTTTTTAAATGTCTCTCAGATTTGCTACCTTTTACACGAAGATTGCTGAGCAAGTAGGTTGTCTGTTTCAAGGCAGTCACTGACATATTTCTCCCACAAAACTACTTTTGTGGAGGAAGTATTGTCTCTTATGATTCTGACTTCTTGTTTCTTGAGTGATCCTTATCCTTGTGTGTGAATAGTTTTTCATCCACTCATTTGGACTTCAGCTTTGATTGGTACAACTTGCTCTGCAGCTACTTTTTGTTGCGATGAAATATTTCCGAGAAGGCCATCGGCATTAAATATCGGAGTGTGTGGACAGTTAACAGTCTTTTTCCTGTGGCACAATCTTTGTATATTTCGTTATGAGGACACCTTGTTTCTGTCTGTCGTAGTTTTGAATCTTTACGGGTGAATTCACTTGTTCCGATGCAAGAACGTGAAACTTGACTCCTTTTAGAAACGAAGAAAATGATGAACATCTATAAGCTTTCGCAATACTTTCGCAAGATTCCAAATGCCAGTACCTCCAACTTCAAACATAAACAACGCAGCTAACCTGATAACAGTCCACACAGCAAGGAGGCACAGTCCAGAATTCGACAGCCAAGCACACCAAACAGGAAGAGAAGCTCAGCCTCGACAAGCAAACACACCAAAAAGGGCGGCAAAACGTGAAACTTGTTTCAATGCAAATGCTCCATGGCGATGACGTCATTCGTCCCTGTATAATTTCTCGGGGGGATCAAAATGTCGATTTCGACTGCATTATGAACGCGTTCTTTGTCGAACGCAACAATAAGACTGAGTGGAAGAAACTCCCCAGAATTAAAAGAATAGTACGGTCTAATTAAGCGAACTCCATTAAAACTTCTCTCATCATCAGAAATGTCCGATAAACTCTAAAAGGAGAATAGTGGTCTCATTTTTAGCATCAAACCAATGACCGTTTGTATCTTTTCGGCGTCTGATGAACTTTGATCACAATTGTAAATGGCGTAAAACTGAGAAATGTAAATTTGCGTTACCTTCCGTCGATACAAACATCAAAACAAAGCAAATTTAGCCATAAAAATTCCTGCAAGACTTTCTGTTAAAGAGTCTTCGACTTAAAAAAAAAGACAAAAAAAAAAACAAACAAAAGACAAACAAATCTAAGCTTTGCAGGTCAAAATTAGGATTACGTTTATTTCTCGCCTTAAAACGGGCAGCAAAATGGCATGTTAAGGAGAAAAATGGAATTCAGCGCGATGCTTTTCTCGACCCGGTCGTTCCTCTACGTGAACGAGACAACGACAATAGTCCACAAGGTCTTGATTGACTCTCGTCCCCGGCGCCGCGATCCTTAATTTTGGCCTGGCGACGTGTATCAACATCGGGTGCTTGTGAGTAATCGTAATTCTTCTGGCAGGCCTTTCAGCTTTCCAGCTAACAAACCTTTTTTAAGGAATCTTAACTGTTACTGCCCCGTTTATGGGATGAGATCTGACTATGCCTAGCAGTCAGTCATTTATCCCACGCATTTGAACCATGTCATACTATTGTCATTCAATTGAATCTGTAGAGTAGAATATTATTGGCAAGCTTTGATTTCCCACAAAGCATAGATTTGGCAATTGCGAACGCGAGCTCTTGGTGTCTCGTTGTTACATATTTCGTCCTCTCGAGCCAAGTTTCCAGGTTTAGAGATAAACAAATGGAATCTTCGTGAAGGAAAATCATCGACCTAAATTCGAATTGAGTTTCCAATTAATTGTAATTGAAATTATAAATTGGCTTCAATAGCTGATTTCCTTCTATATAATATACTTGCAAATACTGAATTATTGGTCAAAGTTAAGAGTTTTAGAACGTTTTTGTTTATTTCCACAGATTGTTCAGTTTAACGTTAAAAGTACATGAAAAGGATCCTTCATTTAGAGAAACAAACAAATGAGAAAACACAACAGCAGACAAAAAGGGTTGACCGAACTGAGAAATTTTATGGCTCAGGCAATATCAGGGGAAGAGAATGATTTAGATCCTGTACGAGCAATGATATTTTAATTGTAAATCCTTGGAATTATGAGTCCGACGAGCAAACTACTATTGGTCTACAACCGCTTGGCATCTCAATCTAGCGAAAAAAAATACTTGTTTACTTTCGATTAAGATTTTATGTCTGTTTCTCTCCTTTTATTAAAGACTCAGTTGTTGAGTAGAGCTGATACTACTGAAGGATATTAGATAGACCCTTTTTGGAGCG
>BLAZ01001106.1:2920577-2923077 GCA_014633955.1 Acropora tenuis
AGCTAAGGCTAAACAAATTTGAACCCCGCGGGTTTGGAAAACTTCCATTTCGGTTTGGCATGAAAGTTTTGAACTTCCTGTATATTTTCCCCTCATAAGAGTTACGAGCGTCTCGAATCGAAGACTGTAAAAGTGGTTTCGCTATTTTTCCAAGGAAGTTTCGCGTAGCTGTGAAACTTTTTCACAGTGTGCCGCTTCCTTTCTTGTCCGCATGTTCGGATGCATATTACTAGTCCTCGTCCTCCTCCTCACTTAGGAGAAGTCACTTCGTCAACGTTTGTAATGAGACATGCACACAATAAATGGCAGCTCCTCGTGGAGTAGACATCAACAGTGTCTTCAAGTGGTCCTGACTTTAGTAAAGTAACCCTAATATTAAAGCAAACCCAAACGTCTTCAAAATGTAGCGCCGATCAGGGACAGCAATTAATGACTACTGCTTATAACAGTTATCGGTAAAGCTGCCCCCGTTCTTTTGCTGAAGAAAAGGACCATGTGTGACATGCTTTGAGCAAAAGTGCTAATTTCATTCCTTTTTTAGAACTGTATATTTCTGTATTTTTTCTCTCGGAAACCAGTGAAAATTGCTTCTACATTTAGATCTCGAATTGCGTGGGATTTAACGTGCCTAAGCCAGATTTTTGGTATATCAGAATAAAATAATAATCAGGCTATCTTTTGATGTACAGCATAATCTCAAATTCGATGTAGTAAGACATTTTTTTTTTGTAGAATTGTATAATTCTCGGACGTTCATCATAAGCTAGAGCTGAGGAAAAGATGGGTTTCCTGCGATACAGTATACCGATTGCCGCACGAGAGCGATCAAAAACCGCAATTTCTAAGTGAATTTAAGGGTAATCATTGCCGCGCACTCCGTATTTCACGTTTTTGCCAGATTTTTTCAAAAGCAAATTCTTTGTAAGTTTACTTCCTTTCATGTTAATGGTCACCAAAGGGCTTTCACTGGCAAAATATAAGGAAATCAAAAGCCTTTAACTGCGAATTCACGTTAGTTAGCTGCTCTTGACATGTCGTTATCTCTTGCGAGCGTTATGAAGATCCTTTGCGAGCCGCGTTCAAGAAAAGTAGAGATTTTACGTGGGAATCGCTACTGAATCCAACATCATTACGTACGCGGGCACTTCTAAGGGGCTGATTGCGTGGCGAATTTCAGCCCGGTCAGCCGGGCTTAGATTTCAGCCCGGGCTCTGAAAGAAATCCTCTTGAAATGAAAGTGGATGATTTTCAGCCCTGAATGAAAAGCCTACTCCGGTTTCAGCAACCGGGCTAGGCTTTTCTACCCGGGCAAACGTGGATTGAAAATCCACAAAAAAGTCCATAAAGTAATCGAAGGGAAATTTCAGTCCGGGCTTATAAGACAATGTGAGCATGCGCAGTGAGGTTGTCTTCAACATATTTCAGTCCGGGCTGATCGCAACAATATTTCAGCTCCCTCGACAGGGCATTTTTTTTAGCCCTGGCTGAAATTCACTATGTATTCAACCGCTAATACGCGTTCTTTTCGGTTTAAAAGGTTAAAACCTCTGCGGGTGCAATTAAATTAGGTGTATATTGACTTATTTGCATTCCTAGTAAAATTATCTGTTGGAGATGTTTCGATGTTCAATTTAATTAACACTGTTCTTAGTTTACTTTGTCTCACGCTACTCGAAAGCTTCCTAATTGAAAACATTCCCTCTCTATTTCCATTAATTGAAAAAAGTTGTCACGCTTATCGAATTCACTTCTCAACACTTTCGTAGGATTCTCCTTGATGCTAAGATTACGTAAGCTACTTTTCTTTGGAACCATTTCATACATGCCGCCTATTCGTTAATTTTCGGAACCGCGGAAGTGCTTAGTGGAATGTTGATATGAGATGAAGTTAATCACTCCTAACTCCCGTTGGCTCATATGCATAATCTTACTCTCGACTAGACTAATCATAGTCTTCTTACGATCGCGACGATGTACGAACCTCTAGAAATACATGGATTACTGCTTTTTTACGTTCACGACTACGCGTACTGCGTGTAAGCCTAAGGAGGTCAGGTTCGCTCCGATGTACACCTGCAAAAGCTGCGTCAATCTTACTGGGTTGGGTTTTGGTCAATCCTTCATGACTTCAAATTTTTACTTTACTTATCTTATCGAGATCAAAAAGGTCATTCATCTAAAAACGGAATTAAGATTCCTCGGGCTCCAGCCACAACTTTTGTATCAGTTCCATTTTACGGTACATGATTCTCCTTTGAACTCAAAGAATCATAACAGAGCCTCAAAAACTGTGAGCTATTTTGCGATATTGGCTGAGCTGATGTGTACCGTCATCGCAGGAGACGCAATAATTTTAACGCAAGCAAATGGATGTGGGAAGAAAACCGCATATTTCAAACAATTTTATGAATTATCTTAGAATAAGGGCTCCTCGAATGAGAACTCAATGAAATTTATTTATTAAATCAATCGTTTATTTAACCACTTAACCTCCTATAAG
>BLAZ01001106.1:2952280-2954780 GCA_014633955.1 Acropora tenuis
TTTAATTACTTTCTGTTCAAGTGTCCTCTGCCCACCTCAAATAGCTGTGCTATATACGAGCAGAAGAAGTTGCTATGTAATAGACCATTTCCGAGTTCCCTTCAGTCTCTCTTTCAAAGAGAGTCTAAGCGCGAATTTTTTGTTATGGTAATTAGCTCCAAATTCAATGTGAATAAAAACTGATTTTCATAACAAAGACTTTGCACTTAGCCTCACTTTGAAATGGAGGCTGAGGTGAACTTGGAAATGGCCTATTTCTGTGAGAGAAACCGACTGAATTTAAAAAAAAAAGCTCCAATTGTTATTGGAGTGAAAAGCAATTTTTACCTGATGTTGGCATGCTTTCACTGAAGCATAAGCAAGATACATTGCCTCTTCTATTGTTTCCCCGCAAACTACAATTCCATGGTTTCTTAGAATCATGGTCTGGGAACAAAAGGTTGGAGATAAAATAACTGACATTAACAGCCAAAGTCACCTGTTCCAAATTAATTAGTTGCCACTATTGTGTAACCATTGTGAGCACAAATTCACACAGCAGAAAAAAATGACACTTTTCTTCTGGAACACTTCTAAATAATGATGATAATAAAAAAATAATAATAAATAATAATAACAACAGTGTCTACTAACCACTGTTACTTGCAGCCCAGGGGCTGAATTGCAAAGGAAGCAGCTCAACAGTATCGGCCCAACCCATGTGAAAGGCACCTCAATGGCTTCTGCCAAACGGTTATGTTATGCATATAATAACAGACCTTGTAAAATTTGTTAATAATTCAATTTCATAAGAGTTAAGACCAATCAATGGGCAGTGTTTGAGTGACATGTGCACCTCTGTAAACCCCAATACAAATCACCTGGGGTTGATGAATTATCAATCAGTTGTATTAACTTTTGATATGGTCTCCTACAGAGCTAATTGGTATTCATTAACTTTTGATACAGATCCTCCTAATGTTTCATTTCACAAGCACAAAATATTTGCGTCTGATCTGTATGGGCGGTTACAACGGCTCACCTTCAGCTCGCCATTTTAAATGCCCAGACAGATCTCCCACTCATATTTTATCTACTACATAGCATCTAAATAGTGGCCAAGTTCTTAAACATGTCTTACAGAGTAAATTCTTTATTAATATGAGTTGCAATATCACAAGTACCTTGTTTTTATCACCAAGGTCCTTCACTATTGATTCTTTTTCTTCCTCATTGGTAAAAATACCTCTGAAATCATGGTACGATATCTCACCAAGCTGACAAAGAATTGACAATGTAATAATCATTAGAACCAAAACACTCTAGAATGACAGGACAGTCCCTTTGATTACAGAAAACAACAAATTGCTACCAATGCACACGGTCCATTCACTGCTTATTTGGCTCCATAGTAAATAAAATAATTGCAGGTATATTTCATTAACGTGCAATTACGAATTATTCACGAAGAACACCTGCCAAAACCTAATCCTTGTTCTTCCGAGTTTCCACTGCTTAAAGAGAGCACTTTCTCTTCATTACAGCAGCAAGTATGAATTTCAGAAGCCAAGAAGCCTTGCAGACAAATTGAAATTAGCCATTAAGAAAGAACAGCTGGAGTTAAAAAATCAAAGATTCACCCTACTCGTTCATTTTTTTGATAATGGGTTGAGACTGTTTTTTTTTCCTTTATGAGATTTATGTCACTTAGGATAAGTTGGTTTGTGCCAGGAGTTCATCATGCATGGAAGCAACATTTTCTCTAAGCGTGTACAGACAAACCTTGATTATCTGGACTCATGGAGTCTAGGCTGAATGGTGCAGATACTCAAAGATATGAATATTTACTAAATCCATTAAATTTTTTGAACTAACCAATCACACTGCAGGAAAATGAAAGAAAAAAGGCATTGTTTGGCAAACAAAATGGATGAATTTAATTATTTTTTATAGTATTTCCATTATATATAATATATATATATATTTCAGTAACATATATATTTATTATTTCTAACATCTTGTAGTTCTTGTATTTAGGCTATAAAATTGTGAGATTTCAAAATGGATCTAATAAAGTGGTAATTGAACTTCGGGTCGTGTAATTTTGGTCTGAAATCATACTGGTGATTTCAAATTGAACCGGCACTGTGCACTCGTTTGATTTTGAAATCATGCATATGATTTCAGACCATATTGCACTCCACTCAATAATTATGATTTTATCCTTGTTTTTGCAGATATCGGAGATCTACTGCTTACTGACACCATACTAAGTGGGTAAATTGGTTTCTTTTTTTAAATATCCCGAAAAATGGCCTCTTAATTTTTGTGGACATGATGAATTTGTTTTGACACAAACTAGCTTGTGTTCTTAAAAACAACGGTTGAGCCAATGGTTCATGAAATTCCACTCAGAAACAGAGCAAATCTAAGCCAGTCAGAGCTCAGTGAAATGCATTAGTTACGACAAGTGTGAGTATGACACATGATACAGATGTATATATGATTAGAAGCAAAACAA
>BLAZ01001106.1:2993980-2996480 GCA_014633955.1 Acropora tenuis
TTCAAGGTATCTTCTCCACTCTCCCAAACACAGGAGATGCGAAGGACTGTAAGAAAGCGGTTGGCACGCTTAACGTATACTTCGTTCCACAGGTCGACACGATGGACGCCAGTCGCTGCTACGGATAGTTCACACAAGCACCTGGGCAGACAATTCGACAGTTTGCTACTAAACTCAGAGGTACAGTGAAAGATTGCAAGATTTACGGAGAGGACACAGACAACCAGATTCGTGATGAAATTCTCTGGAAGTGCAGTAATACGTACATTAAGAAAAAACGACCAGAAGAAGGTCGTGGCCCAACTTTATCAAGACAGCTTGAAATAGCTGAAAATTGTGAATAAGGCGACACCCAGCTTGCCGCAGTGAGCCGACAGAGAAAAGGAGAAAATCCAGCAGTTATACGCCGCATTAAGGAAAGAAGAAGAGGCTCTGGCATGAAGAACCAGTCACGTGATCGCCAAAAAGACCTTTAGCCGGTCTGCTACAAGGCGCGCAAAACAAACGAAAGTAAAAAAAATGCAGGGATCCGAAGAGAGGCGTTGCAAACATGGCCCATCTCTCAGGTAATGAAGATTCCTGACTCAAGGGAAATCACGACATTTGTGACACATTGTTGTTTGTTTAAATACAAGAGACTGTTGTCCAGGTTAACTCGGCCTCACAACAATACCAATATGAGATCCAGACAGCACTTGACGGCATAGATGGACAAGGGAACATCTCAGATGACATTATCGTACACGGGAAGGACAAGAAGGAACACAGCGCACTCGTGGAGAGAGTAATCAAGAGGCTCGGGGAGCGCGGACTGACCCTGAATGCAACAAAGTGCTGATTCAGCATGGACAAGTTAACATTTGTGGGAATGGTACTGTCAGGAAACTGAATTAGTTGTGCAGCAGAGAGGGTTGCGGCTGTCACCAATGCAAGGGAACCTCAGAATGCATCACGCATATTCCTTGGACTAGTAAACTTCTGTGGACGGTTCATTCCCGACCTAGCAACAGTCTCTAAGCCACTGAGGCGTCTGACGAAAGCGGAGACACCGTTTGTGTTTGGCAGAGAAGAGAGCAGAAGGAGGCATTCGAAGAGTCGAAGAGACGCCTGTTTAGTGCAGAGACTTTGGGGTATTTTGACGATTATGCGCCAACGCAGGTAGTTGCTGATTCCAGCTTAGTTGGGCTTGGGGCTGTTCTTAAACAGCTACACAAAGATGGTCCGAGAATAATTAGTTACACAAGCCGCAGTCTGATAGAAACAGAGCGGAGGTACTGGTAGACAGAAGGAGGCGCTCACACTCGTATGGGGTTGTGAGAAGTTAATTTCACGCCTACGTTTATGGAATTCCATTCGAACTTGTCACTTATCTCAAACCCCCAGAAGTAATTTGCAGCCCCAAATCAAGACCATGGGCACGCATCGAAAGTTGGGTCCTAAGAATGTAACCTTTAACAATTTTAAGGTGAGGTACCAACCAGGACCAAAGAACATCGCCGACTCTTTATCAAGGCTGGTGAGCAGTGAAGACTAAGACAGCGGAAGCAAACATTCATCACAAGTAGAGGAGTATGCACGATTTGAGCAATATCGCCAACACTCAGTGCAAAGACGACCCGTGAGGTAGAAGATGCATCTACTGAAGATAAAAAACTCGTGGCAATTAGAAAATGCATCGATGGAGAGTCATGGGGTCAAGTAGTGTATAAACAGTGCATTCCACGATTGGACAGCTGATACTCAGGGGGTCAAGAATCGTCATTCCGAAGAAACTCCGTCCGAAAATGTTATCCCTCGCTCGTGAAGGCCATTTAGGTATCGTTGGGACTAAACAGAAGCTACGTAGCAGAGTATGGTGGCCTGGGATAGAAAGAGATCCTGTGAAATACTGCAAAACCTGTTATGGGTGTCAGTTATAGTCAGCCGTCCCAGCCATGCAGAAAATATTAGAGCAATAGGACTACCAACGGGAATATGGAGAGATTTGTCTGAAATCGGATAATGGACCGCGGTTCATAGCGGCAGAATTCGCAGAATACATGGAACAGCATAGCATCAGACACCACAGAGTTACAGCGAAATGGCCTTAGGCAAATGGCGACGTGGAGCGTCAAAACAGTTCGCTGTTAAAACGGCTCCAGATTGCCCATGCTGAGAAGAAAAACTGGAAGAGAGAACTAATCACGTACCTCGCAGCTCACAGAAGTCTATGGCACCCATCGACCGGTGTAAGCCCAGTTGAATTGCTTTTTGGCCACAAAATGCGGACCAAGCTTCCAGAGCTGAGCGCTGTACGTGTAGAACAAGAGGCGCGTGACCGAGACAGCGAACAGAATTAGCTGATTACATATGTTCAATGTAGATGTATAACATTTATTGTTATAGACTATCTTACTTAACATGATGGGAGAGTCTTTTCTCTTTCTATTTATTAATAAGTCAATCATTTACTATCTTGTTTTCACATTGCCTTTGTTAATTTCAAACTGTTTCTTAAAGT
>BLAZ01001106.1:3018980-3024932 GCA_014633955.1 Acropora tenuis
GAGCCGATCAAATGAACATGAAGCCAAGTTTTTGGCGGCTCTCTGTCGTTACCTAATCCTACAAGGCTACGACAGGGAGAGAATCACGGTGCTTACAGCTTACACTGGGCAGCTTATCCAGCTAAAGAAAGAAATGCCCAAAGACTTCTTCTGTGGAGTGCGAGTCTGCGCGGTGGATAACTTCCAAGGTGAAGAAAACGATATCATTCTGTTGTCACTTGTTCGAAGCAACGAAGAGGGCAAAATTGGCTTCCTCCAGACAGAAAATCGAGTGTGTGTGGCATTGTCGCGAGCAAAGATGGGCTTCTTCTGCATCGGCAACATAAGCCTCTTGAAGGAAAAGAGCAAATTGTGGAGCAGAATTATCGAAGACATGGAGGAGAGAGGGAATGTTGGGAAAGCTCTGACACTCACTTGTCAGAATCATCCGAAGAACGTGATCCTGGCGGCACGTGCAGAAGACTTCAGACAGGCACCCGAGGGAGGATGTTCCGTGCCTTGCAACACGCGACTAGAGTGCGGTCACGTTTGTGAAATGGCGTGTCATCCAACCGACCCAGAACATAAAGAATACAAGTGTAAAAAGCCGTGCACCAAGGTTCTTTGCAAGCTCAACCACAAGTGTACAAAGAGATGCTATCAAGAATGCGGTGCCTGCTTAAAACCCGTGAAGAAGTTCCTGCCGTGTGGTCATTTCCAGGAGGTTCCCTGTTCATACAACCCTTCTGATGTAAAATGTGTGTCGCCATGTCAAAACATCTTACGATGCGGTCATCAGTGTCAAAATTTGTGTTCCGAAGATTGTACTGCGAAGTGCGTTGAGATTACGAAGAAAACCTGGCCCTGCGGACACGAGAACGAGGCAGAATGTCACGTGAATCCTCAGGAGACCCCTTGCAATGCGCCATGTGGTGTGAATTTGAAGTGTGATCACCCTTGCGCTGGTAAGTTCAGTAAAAGACGTGTCAGTTACGTTCTCTTGACTCTCTTGAAATTTACTAATAATGATTATAGTAATTGTCACTGTTTATCGCCGTCGCAAAGTACAGCAACGACGGAGCTCAACAAGGTCGAACCGAAAGCACATAGTACTTTACTGCTGATGACGTCAGGTGTAGATCCTTGGCGTAAGAAAAATGCACCAAAGACCATACTATTGTCAAGTATTGGCTATTAAGTAGAAGGAAAGTTGACATGATCATCCGCATTTGTTAGTGCTTCTTAGGCAGTAGTAAAATGTGGGCCTGAAAAACGGGATTTGAACCTAGTCGTTTGCGACACCGGTGCAGTGCTCCACTAGATGAGTTATCAGGTCAACTGGGAGATGGTCATTACGTGACCGCGTGATAACTTTCATGGATTAGTACTGCTTAGATTATCATCGAGTCTAAGAAACAACAACTGCAACAAAAATCCACGAATCCACAAATCAAATGATTGGTTGAATGAGGAAAAGTACTCGTTGTGTGCCGCATGCCTCTTACTCCATAAACTCCTGTCTCCCCGCCACACCCTTTCCAAGGCTTGGTATTTAGGTTAAGTATTTCTAAGCATAACGAATACCGGCACTCGGGGTTCTGTCGAGATTATTCATAGATATTGGACCTTCAAGGTGCAAAATAATCTGAGTTGTGGGTTTTTCGGTAATCAGTGTGCCTGCATGCATGGCTGCATTAAAATGTGCCCGTAAGAGTCTTAATTCCTTTTTTAACTTGAATTTTCTCTAGGTACATGCAGTACATGCTTACGAGGTCGCGTCCACCTGGCTTGCCAATCTAGCTGTGCCCGTCCCTTATTCTGTGGCCACGTCTGCTCCGAGCCGTGCACCAAAAACTGCCCACCGTGCAAGGAGCCCTGCGGAAACTACTGCAAACACAGTAAATGCAAGATGACATGCGGCAAGCCTTGCAGACCATGTCGAGAGAAATGCAGCTGGATATGTAAGCACCACAAATGCACCAAATTATGCTACGAGCCTTGCGATCGTGAGCGTTGTGATCGCCCGTGCAGAAAACTCCTCCCCTGCAAACATCAGTGCATTGGTTTGTGCGGAGAAAAATGCCCGAGGAAATGCCGAGTGTGTCACAAAGACGAGGTCACGGATATTTTCTTTGGGACAGAAGACGATGAACATGCACGGTTCGTGGAACTTGCCGACTGTGGTCATTTTTTTGAAGTAAGAAAGTTGGATGAATGGATGGACCAATCGCAGGAAACAAATGATGGAAAAGCTATTGATGTGCAATTAAAGCGCTGCCCAAGGTGTCGGACTCCAATTCGCACCAGCCTGCGGTACGGAAACATCATAAAAAAGATCCTTGCTGATTTCGAGTTGATAAAGCGGAAAATATTGCTTGGAAAGGAGGAGCGTAGAATTGTCGTAGACAGGCTAAGGTTGAAGTTGCAAAAGGTCGTCAAATTTCCCTACGACTGTGATCAACTCGCAAGGTTACTTGAACATGCCAACCTCACAGATGAACAAGTGAATGTTTACGAGAACCAGATCATCTTTTTGTGTTTCCTTCAGGAGCTCATGGAGAAGATAGAAAAATGCACTGAGGATGAGATAGCAAGCGTAAACCGAAATATGTTGGTCATGTTGGACACAAAACAAGATCTGAATAACCTCGTGGAGGACCTCCGAAACCGAGTTATGAAAGTACGAGCTCGATTTAGTGATCAAGAATTGGAGGAACTCAGTGAAGAGATGTATCGAACGCGGCTGGCTGTTGATTTAAAGTTGCTGCAAATGCAAATAGATAATCGGTCTGTCGTTCTGGATTCTTTACACTTAGCGTCGCTTCGAAGAGTGCAACAAAAGCTGGATTCTGAAAAGCCGATTGGTAAGAAAACATAAGTTCTCTGCTTGTGACCAGAAATTCACGAAATGAGGTTCATTTTTGCGCTGTGTCCCACATTGAGTCAAGGCGTAAATTACAAATTATAGCAATAAAGTGAACGTAATTATATATTAGGAATGTGTTTGGGTTATTTTTCTAAAAGACGTTTTAAAGAAGCAATGATTGTGGCGGCGTTCTGCCTTGTTTACCAGGGCGAATGTCATGCTGAAGTTGAGACCGGTAGGTCAGTCCAAAATATTCTGGTTCCTGGATTCCTACCGAGAGATCCCACTAATCCAGTAATTCGATCCTTGCATTTGCAATCTCTGTTCAAACCGCGCACTGACTATTAGCTTGATTTGTTCCCAAAATCTACGGATTGGAGAAATGATCCATGCACTTACCTGAGCAATGGGCCATTTCCGAGTTCAGTCCAAAAATTCTACACTCGCTTTGAAAGACTCTGAGGCGAATCCGGTAATGGTCCATTTAAGTAATTGTCTCTTACAGACATCTGAGAAATGCATACAGGCAACCTCAACGGGATTCGAACCCTTGACCATTGCGATGCCATTGCAATGAAAATAATGCTATTCCAAATAAGGTATTAAGCTACTTAGTTTGAAGTATATATGTCAGTTTGTTAGGATCATGAGGTACCTTTAAAACGTCTATGAGATTGTGGGTTCAAATCCCTTTTGCATCAATTCTCCATTCCTTTTATAAAACTGCACTCTAAATAGATGCATTTCTGTCATTCATCCCAAGTTTCTTTGCGCATCGCATTGGCTCTGTTTTTTTTCGTTTTAGCAAAAAGCGACCGCGATCGTTACAACACTCGCATAAAGGACATCAGATCTCGCTATGGTCTCAGTGTATTTTATCAACAAGTCACCAGGGAAGAAAAAGATTTGATTGTCAAAGCTATGGGATTAACTCAAGGCCATTGGTTCAGGTGTCCGAAAGGTAGGCCCAAGGGAAAATACTTTTTTCCGAACGTATTTCTTATTAAACCGAACACGCCTCTGCATATGCATCTCCAAAGGAACATGCTCATTCAGTTTTCGTTTTTCCATTTTTTCTTTTGACCGCCATGATAAAATGAGGTTTTGTTTCATCAGGACTTGTTTCGGAACTGCAAATAATAGAGAAAAATGAAGATAGATATATACCTCTAAGTGGCAAGTCTTGCTTCCCATTACAGATGTAATGTTATTCTAGTGAGCAGTTTGAAACGTGAATGATGTTCGAAGGAATGGCGAAAAGACAGAGGGAAAAATATTAATCCCTTTAGAATATAGACGGGCCTTGTATTGCAACGCATCAAACGAGTTGCTAAGGGTCCAGCTAACACCGTAGGAAGATTATAAAGATGGCGTTTTGAGCGTCAGTCCGTCGTCAGAGAGACCGCGGCTAACACTCGACTCCGTCATTTTTGTCACCTTCTTACGGTAGAAATTTGACCCTCTTCAACTCGATTGATACCAAAATTTCGTGTCTCACTTCCCTACTAACGCGACACCACAGTTTTTTTAGAAACTGAACGGTCAGTTATTTGTATTGACACATCATTTCAAGCCTTCTGCGCATGGGTACACGTTAAAGAGATATGTTCTTTCGATTCCAGGGCAT
Organism: Acropora tenuis; assembly: GCA_014633955.1. Classification (NCBI taxonomy): domain Eukaryota; kingdom Metazoa; phylum Cnidaria; class Anthozoa; order Scleractinia; family Acroporidae; genus Acropora; species Acropora tenuis. The sequence continues at coordinate 3,023,453 of BLAZ01001106.1, forward strand.
ATCTACTGCATCACGGAGTGCGGTGGAGCTATGGAAGAAGGCCGCTGTCCAGAGTGCGGCTCAACCATAGGGGGTCATAATCATCAATTGAGACATGACAATCAACTGGCAAGTGAGATGGATGGGGCACGATACGCTGCCTTCTCTGACTTAGCCAATATTCACAACTTCGACCCGCTTGACTTTCAATAACAGGGAGCTCATAAGCAAGAACCAAAAAATAGCATTTGAAAGTAAGGTTTTGGTTTTTTTTTTACCAATCGCTATAGGGACACAACTAGCAAAGAGCGAAATGGGAAAATGCTTGGAAACGAGGAAAAGAAGTGAAGTAGACATCGATGCTTTCTGCTCGGGACCTTTAATTTCACGTTATTGCAATCATTTCTCGTTTATTGCCCGTTGTTCGAGTTGAATACAGCACTTCCCTAAGCTGGTTTGAACACTGAAGGAGAGAAAATTGAAGACACATATCATGGGGTATTCGCATCCTCCTCAGAGCGTCAAATCTTTTATCGTTTCGCCTCCTTGCTAGGACGTGAGTGACAATGAAATGTAGGCACGTATGGGGTGTGCAGAGCCTATTGTTTCGGTTCTGTAGCTTTTGTCATAGTAAACTGAAATAACGTGGGCGCATTTAGACTCAGGTATTGTGTCTAGTAGCCCAGTTAAGCTACATTTGGGTTGCTAATCAGCGTCTTTTTATTTTTACAAAAGGATTGCTAAAAAAAACATAAATTCGTGACCGCCTTGCCACAACGTCGAGCTCTGCCGTGATTTTGCATTTCGTGTTTGGCTTACGTGGTCGAAGGCCAACCAGAGGCGCTGTAGTTATTAGGGTAATCGGATTGGTCATTCATTGGCGAGACCTGTGTTCTATGTTGTAGGATGGGTCAAAGTCAAATTAGAGACATCAGATAATAACGTTCTGACAATTATTGTTTAGTCTGACAGAGTTGTGAAGACTTAAATGAAGTTATGCGTATATAAAGAAAAGAGTAAGCAATCAGTGCACGACAGAGTGAGATCTGGGAACGAGATTAGTTCCGTATTAATTAGAGTGTCACAGTTCACGTGACCAGAAACCAAATTTTGGAAACACGAGAATGTCTCGTCGCTGTGAAGTAGTTCGAATTCGTAGAACATGCGTATCCTATTAATTAAGTAGTTTTTCTTAAGTGAGAGCTACAAACTTACAATAAGAAGGGCGAAATTGTAATTTTTTTTACGCTTAGTAACGGGTAATAAGTTTCGACAGTATAAAGCAAAAATCCTAGCCGTGTTTGCTAAGTGATATACGGGATCAAGTTATCCTGGACTCTGCATTTTCGTTGTCAGTCAGGGATATTGTAGGCTAGTTCGGTGAGCCTCTGGAATTAACTGCCCGCAGTCAAAATCCATGCAGCTCCCCTTTCCTCCCATGTAACGCCTTAATGTGACTCGAAGGTATGATCTCCGTATCGATTACGCTGCACTCCACACT
>BLAZ01001108.1:7099-17099 GCA_014633955.1 Acropora tenuis
CATATCAAGAAAACCTTGGTAAAGCCGGTGACTGGACACATTCATTTCATTCATTTTGGCATGGCGTGTTTCGTGAATGATCGTTGAAATTATATCTAAGTTAATGCCTACTTCGAAACCCATTACACTTCAGTCCGGTAGTCTTATTCGACTATTAAAGTAGTGCGTGGTTTGACAGTCGTTACCTACCCTTTAACAGCCATTCCACAGTTCAAGTTAAGTGAAACCTATGTCGTTTTACCTAATTGGCAAGCGTTTGAAACATACGCCTGCGTGACAATGTGTAAGTTGATATGTTCTTGCTTTCAAGACCCATGCATGCAATCCTATTCAAGCAAGACTGTGTGCCCATCACTAGATTAGTGTTGGCAATTCTTTTAAAAATGTTCCTAACATGTATGAAAAGATGTTTTTTCCTTCCTTTCGATACCTGTGCCATCTCATACAAAGATACAAAGAAGACTGTTAGCCCATTACTAGAAAAGGTCAAGCTGCGGAGAGTCTAGCTAAGAACTTAAGTATTACTACCCTCCAAACACTTAGCATATCAAGACATCTTTGTTAGAGCCCGTGGCTGGACATATTCATTTTCACATCTAGTAAAGAAGAAGTCGCACAGAAGCAGCATTAAAGAGTCATGAAGCATACTTACGAGCTAAATGAGGCCAATATTTCCATAAGAGCGAAAAAAAAAATAGGAAAAAGAAAGAGCAGAAATACACAGATCATTAGTTTTAGCAGACTTTTCTATATTTCATTGATGCCTTGCCATTTTTCTGTAACCTAAAAGTAATTATAAATTTACTACGAAGCCTATAATACATTACTTTTCCTTAAGTAAAAGATAACTTAATTATGCTGTTAACTCTTGCAATTGCTGACACACGGTCTATGATACTGGTTGTTTTTATACTTCTTAGCCGTGAGGAAAGTGTTGTGAACGTCTGCGAGGAAACAAACTTTGTTTCATAACTCGTTAGTCCAACGAGATATAACATTTTCCTTTTCAAGAAAACTGGTGTTTTTCCGCTTGTGATTGCGGTGTGTGGCAAAAAGCTCTGCTTTAAGGCTAATCCTTGCCTAAATCTGCTGTCGTGTTTCGCAGGAAGTGTTCCGTGAATGATCGTTGAAATTTTATGCAAGTTAATGCCTACTTTGACACCCATTACACCTCAGTCAGGTAGTCTTATTCGACTATTAAAGTAGTGCGTGGTTTCACAGTCGTTACCTACCCTTTAACAGCCATTCCACAGTTCAAGTTAAGTGAAACCTATGTCGTTTTACCTAATTGGCAAGTGTTTGAAACATACGCCTGCGTGACAATGTGTAAGTGGATATGTTCTTGCTTTCAAGACCCATGCATGCAATCCTATTCAAGCAAGACTGTGTGCCCATCACTAGATTAGTGTTGGCAATTCTTTTAAAAATGTTCCTAACATGTATGAAAAGATGTTTTTTCCTTCCTTTCGATACCTGTGCCATCTCATACAAAGATACAAAGAAGACTGTTAGCCCATTACTAGAAAAGGTCAAGCTGCGGAGAGTCTAGCTGAGAACTTAAGTATTAATACACTCCAAACACTTAGAATATCAAGAAAACTTTGTTAGAGCCCGTGGCTGGACACATTCATTGTCACATCTAGTAAAGAAGAAGTCGCACAGAAGCAGCATTAAAGAGTCATGAAGCATACTTACGACCTAAATGAAGCCAATATTTCCATAAGAGCGAGAAAAAAAAAAATAGGAAAAAGAAAGAGGAGAAATACACAGATCGTTAGTTTTAGCAGACTTTTCTATATTTCATTGATGCCTTGCCATTTTTCTGTAACCTAAAAGTAATTATAAATTTACTACGAAGCCTATAATACATTACTTTTCCTTAAGTAAAAGATAACTTAATTATGCTGTTAACTCTTGCAATTGCTGACACACGGTGTATGATACTGGTTGTTTTAATAGTTCCTAGCCGTGTGGAGAGTGTTGTGAACGTCTGCGAGGAAACAAACTTTGTTTCACAACGTGTTAGTCCAACGAGATTTAACATTTTCCTTTTCAAGAAAACTTGTGTTTTTCCGCTTGTGATTGCGGTGTGTGGCAAAAAGCTCTGCTTTAAGGCTGATCCTTGCCTAAATCTGCTGTCGTGTTTCGCAGGAAGTGTTCCCTGAATGATCGTTGAAATTTTATGCAAGTTAAGGCCTACTTTGACACCCATTACACCTCAGTCAGGTAGTCTTATTCGACTATTAAAGTAGTGCGTGCTTTCACAGTCGTTACCTACCCTTTAACAGCCATTCCACAGTTCAAGTTAAGTGAAACCTATGTCGTTTTACCTAATTGGCAAGTGTTTGAAACATACGCCTGCGTGACAATGTGTAAGTGGATATGTTCTTGCTTTCAAGACCCATGCATGCAATCCTATTCAAGCAAGACTGTGTGCCCATCACCCTATTAGTGTTGGCAATTCTTTTAAAAATATTCCTAACATGTGTGAAAGGATGTTTTTTCCTTCCTTTCGATACCTGTGCCATCTCATACAAAGATACAAAGAAGACTGTTAGCCCATTACTAGAAAAGGTCAAGCTGCGGAGAGTCTAGCTGAGAACTTAAGTATTACTACACTCCAAACACTTAGCATATCAAGAAAACTTTGTTAGAGCCCGTGGCTGGACACATTCATTTTCACATCTAGTAAAGAAGAAGTCGCACAGAAGCAGCATTAAAGAGTCATGAAGCATACTTACGACCTAAATGAAGCCAATATTTCCATAAGAGCGAGAAAAAAATAGGAAAAAGAAAGAGGAGAAATACACAGATCGTTAGTTTTAGCAGACTTTTCTATATTTTATTAATGCCTTGCCATTTTTCTGTAACCTAAAAGTAATTATAAATTTACTACGAAGCCTATAATACATTACTTTTCCTTAAGTAAAAGATAACTTAATTATGCTGTTAACTCTTGCAATTGTTGACACACGGTCTATGATACTGGTTGTTTTAATAGTTCCTAGCCGTGTGGAGAGTGTTGTGAACGTCTGCGAGAAAAAAACTTTGTTTCATAACGTGTTAGTCCAACGAGATTTAACATTTTCCTTTTCAAGAAAACTGGTGTTTTTCCGCTTGTGATTGCGGTGTGTGGCAAAAAGCTCTGCTTTAAGGCTAATCCTTGCCTAAATCTGCTGTCGTGTTTCGCAGGAAGTGTTTCCTGAACGATCGTTGAAATTTTATGTAACTTAATGCCTACTTTGACACCCATTACACCTCAGTCAGGTAGTCTTATTCGACTATTAAAGTAGTGCGTGGTTTCACAGTCGTTACTTCTCCTTTAACAGCCATTCCGCAGTACAAGTTAAGTGAAACCTAGCTCGTTTTACTTAACTGGCAAGTGTTTTAAACATACGCCTACGTGACAATGTGTAAGAGGATATTTTCGTGCTTTCAACACCCACGCATGCAATCCTATTCAAACAAGACTGTATGCCCATCACTAGATTAGTGTTGGCAATTGTTTTAAAAATATTCCTATCAAGTGTGAGTGGATGTTTTTTACCTTTCGATACCAGTGCCATCCCATAAAAAGAAGACTGTTAGCCCATAGCTAGAATAGGTCATGCTGCAGAGACTCTAGCTCAGAACTTTAGTATTAATACACTCCAAACACCGTGACTGGACACATTCATTTCATTCATTTTGGCATGGCGTGTTTCGTGAATGAACGTTGAAATTATATCTATGTTAATGCCTACTTTAAAACCCATTACACTTCAGTCCGGTAGTCTTATTCGACTATTAAAGTAGTGCGTGGTTTCACAGTCGTTACCTGCCCTTTAACAGCGATTCCACAGTTCAAGTTAAGTGAAACCTATGTCGTTTTACCTAATTGGCAAGTGTTTGAAACATACGCCTGCGTGACAATGTGTAAGTGGATATGTTCTTGCTTTCAAGACTCATGCATGCAATCCTATTCAAGCAAAACTGTGTGCCCATAACTAGATTAGTGTTGGCAATCCTTTTAAAAATATTCCTAACATGTGTGAAAGGATGTTTTTTTCCTTCCTTTCGATACCTGTGCCATCCCATACAAAGATACAAAGAAGACTGTTAGCCCATTACTAGAAAAGGTCAAGCTGCGGAGAGTCTAGCTGAGAACTTAAGTATCAATACACTCCAAACACTTAGAATATCAAGAAAACTTTGTTAAAGCCCGTGGCTGGACACATTCATTTTCACATCTAGTAAAGAAGAAGTCGCACAGAAGCAGCATTAAAGAGTCATGAAGCATACTTACGACCTAAATGAAGCCAATATTTCCATAAGAGCGAGAAAAAAATAGGAAAAAGAAACAGGAGAAATACACAGATCGTTAGTTTTAGCAGACTTTTATATATTTCATTAATGCCTTGCCATTTTTCTGTAACCTAAAAGTAATTATAAATTTACCACGAAGCCTATAATACATTACTTTTTCTTAAGTAAAAGATAACTTAATTATGCTGTTAACTCTTGCAATTGTTGACACACGGTCTATGATATTGGTTGTTTTAATAGTTCCTAGCCGTGTGGAGAGTGTTTTGAACGTGTGCGAGGAAACAAACTTTGTTTCACAACGTGTTAGTCCAACGAGATTTAACATTTTCCTTTTCAAGAAAACTGGTGTTTTTCCGCTTGTGATTGCGGTGTGTGGCAATAAGCTCTGCTTTAAGGCTAATCCTTGCCTAAATCTGCTGTCGTGTTTCGCAGGAAGTGTTTCCCGTGAATGATCGTTGAATTTTTATGCAAGTTAATGCCTACTTTGACACCCATTACACCTCAGTCAGGTAGTCTTATTCGACTATTAAAGTAGTGCGTGGTTTTCACAGTCGTTATTTCTCCTTTAACAGCCATTCCTCAGTACAAGTTAAGTGAAACCTAGCTCGTTTTACTTAACTTGCAAGTGTTTTAAACATACGCCTACGTGACAATGTGTAAGAGGATATTTTCTTGCTTTCAAGACCCACGCATGCAATCCTATTCAAACAAGACTGTATGCCCATCACTAGATTAGTGTTGACAATTGTTTTAAAAATATTCCTATCATGTGTGAGTGGATGTTTTTTACCTTTCGATACCAGTGCCATCCCATAAAAAGAAGACTGTTAGCCCATAGCTAGAATAGGTCATGCTGCAGAGACTCTATCTCAGAACTTTAGTATTAATACACTCCAAACACCGTGACTGGACACATTCATTTCATTCATTTTGGCATGGCGTGTTTCGTGAATGATCGTTGAAATTATATCTAAGTTAATGCCTACTTTGAAACCCATTACACTTCAGTCCGGTAGTCTTATTCGACTATTAAAGTAGTGCGTGGTTTCACAGTCGTTACGTATATATACCTACCCTTTACAGCCATTCCACAGTTCAAGTTAAGTGAAACCTATGTCGTTTTACCTAATTGGCAAGTGTTTGAAACATACGCCTGCGTGACAATGTGTAAGTGGATATGTTCTTGCTTTCAAGACCCATGCATGCAATCCTATTCAAGCAAGACTGTGTGCCCATAACTATAGTTTAGTGTTGGGAATTCTTTTTAAAATATTCCTAACATGTGTAAAAGGATGTTTTTTTTCCTTCCTTTCGATACCTGTGCCATCTCATACAAAGATACAAAGAAGACTGTTAGCCCATTACTAGAAAAGGTCAAGCTGCGGAGAGTCAAGCTGAGAACTTAAGTATTAATACACTCCAAACACTTAGAATATCAAGAAAACTTTGTTAGAGCCCGTGGCTGGACACATTCATTGTCACATCTAGTAAAGAAAAAGTCGCACAGAAGCAGCATTAAAGAGTCATGAAGCATACTTACGACCTAAATGAAGCCAATATTTCAAAAAGAGCGAAAAAATTGGAAAAAGAAAGAGGAGAAATACACAGATCGTTAGTTTTAGCAGACTTTTCTATATTTCATTGATGCCTTGCCAATTTTCTGTAACCTAAAAGTAATTATAAATTTACTACGAAGCCTATAATACATTACTTTTCCTAAGTAAAAGATAACTTAATTATGGTGTTAACTCTTGCAATTGCTGACACACGGTCTATGATACTGGTTGTTTTAATAGTTCCTAGCCGTGTGGAGAGTGTTGTGAACGTCTGCGAGGAAACAAACTTTGTTTCACAACGTGTTAGTCCAACGAGATTTAACATTTTCCTTTTCAAGAAAACCGGTGTTTTTCCGCTTGTGATTGCGGTGTGTGGCAAATTAAAAGCTCTGCTTTAAGGCTAATCCTTGCCTAAATCTGCTGTCGTGTTTCGCAGGAAGTGTTTCCTGAAGAATCGTTGAATTTCTATGCAAGTTAATGCCTACTTTGACACCCATTACACCTCAGTCAGGTAGTCTTATTCGACTATTAAAGTAGTGCGTGGTTTCACAGTCGTTACTTCTCCTTTAACAGCCATTCCGCAGTACAAGTTAAGTGAAACCTAGCTCGTTTTACTTAACTGGCAAGTGTTTGAAACATACACGTACGTGACAATGTGTAAGAGGATATTTTCTTGCCTTCAAGAACCGTGCATGGAATCCTATTCAAGCACGACAGTGTGCCCATCACTAGATTAGTGTTGGCAATTGTTTTAAAAATATTCCTATCATGTGCGAGAGCATGTTTTCTTCCCCTCGATACCCGTGCTATCTCATAAAAAGAAGACTGTTAGCCCAAAAGTGGAATAGGTTATGCTGCGGAGAGTCTAGCTTAGAACTTAAGTATTATTACACCCCAAACACTTAGCATATCAAGAAAACCTTGCTAACAGGCCCCAGCTGAACACTTCCATTTTTACATCTAGTAGAGAAGAAGTCACACAGAAGCAGTATTAAAGAGTGAAACGTACTTACCAGCTAAATGAGGCCAATATTTCCATAGAAGCGAAAAAATAAGACAAAGAAACAAGAGAAATACACAGATCGTTAGTTTTAGAAGACCTTTTCATATTTCATTGATGCCTTCCTATTTTTCTGTCACCTAAAAGTAATTATAAAATTACGACAAAGCCTATAATACATTACTTATCCTTAAGTAAAAGATAACTTAATTATGCTGTTAACATACGCCTACGTGACAATCTGTAAGAGGATTTTTACTTGCTTTCGAGAACCATGCATGTAATCTTATTTAAGAGAGATCGTTCCCATCACTAGATTAGTGTTGACAATTGTTTTAAAAATATTCCTATAATGTGTGAGAGGATGTTTTCTTCCTTTCGATACCCGTGCCATCTCCTAAAAGGAACACTGTTAGCCCAAAACTAGAATAGGTTATGCTGCGAGGAGTCTAGCTGAGATCTCAACTATTAATACACTCGAAACACTTAGCCTATCAAGAAAACTTTGTTAGAGCCCGTGGCTGGACACATTCATTGTCACATCTAGTAAAGAAGAAGTCGCACAGAAGCAGCATTAAAGAGTCATGCAGCATACTTACGACCTAAATGAGGCCAATATTTCCATAACAGCGAGAAAAAAAAAACATAGGAAAAAGAAAGAGGAGAAATACACAGATCGATAGTTTTAGCAGACTTTTCTATATTTCTTTGATGCCTTGCCATTTTTCTGTAACCTAAAAGTAATTATAAATTGATTACGAAGCCTATAATACATTACTTTTCCTTAAGTAAAAGATAACTTAATTGTGCTGTTAAGTCTTAAAATTGCTGACACACGGTCTATGATACTGGTTGTTTTAATAGTTCCTAGCCGTGTGGAGAGTGTTGTGAACGTCTGCGAGGAAACAAACTTTGTTTCACAACGTGTTAGTCCAACAAGATTGAACATTTTCCTTTTCAAGAAAACTGGTGTTTTTCCGCTTGTGATTGCGGTGTGTGACAAAAAGCTCTGCTTTAAGGCTAATCCTTGCCTAAATTTGCTGTCGTGTTTCGCAGGAAGTGTTTCCTGAATGATCGTTGAATTTTTATGCAAGTTAATGCCTACTTTGACACCCATTACACCTCAGTCCGGTAGTCTTATTCGACTATTAAAGTAGTGCGTGGTTTCACAGTCGTTACTTCTCCTTTAACAGCCATTCCGCAGTACAAGTTAAGTGAGACCTAGCTCGTTTTACTTAACTGGCAAGTGTTTTAAACATACGCCTACGTGACAATGTGTAAGAGGATATTTTCGTGCTTTCAAGACCCATGCATGCAATCCTATTCAAACAAGACTGTATGCCCATCACTAGATTAGTGTTGGCAATTGTTTTAAAAATATTCCTATCATGTGTGAGAGGATGTTTTATACCTTTCGATACCGGTGCCATCCCATAAAAAGAAGACTGTTAGCCCATAGCTAGAATAGGTCATGCTGCCGAGACTCTAGCTCAGAACTTTAGTATTAATACACTCCAAACACCGTGACTGGACACATTCATTTCATTCATTTTGGCATGGCGTGTTTCGTGAATGATCGTTGAAATTATATCTAAGTTAATGCCTACTTTGAAACCCATTAAACTTCAGTCCGGTAGTCTTATTCGACTATTAAAGTAGTGCGTCGTTTCACAGTCGTTACCAAGCCTTTAACAGCCATTCCACAGTTCAAGTTAAAAGAATTCTATGTCGTTTTACCTAATTGGCAAGTGTTTGAAACATACGCCTCCTGACAATGTGTAAGTGGATATGTTCTTGCTTTCAAGACCCATGCATGCAATCCTATTCAAGCAAGACTGTGTGCCCATCACTAGATTAGTGTCGGCAATTCCTTTAAAAATATTCCTAACATGTGTGAAAGGATGTTTTTTCCTTCCTTTCGATACCTGTGCCATCTCATACAAAGATACAAAGAAGACTGTTAGCCCATTACTAGAAAAGGTCAAGCTGCGGAGAGTCTAGCTGAGAATTTAAGTATTGCTACACTCCAAACACTTAGCATATCAAGAAAACTTTGTTAGAGCCCGTGGCTGGACACATTCATTTTCATATCTAGTAAAGAAGAAGTCGCACAGAAGCAGCATTAAAGAGTCATGAAGCATACTTACGAACTAAATGAGGCCAATATTTCCATACGAGCGAAAAAAAAAAATAGGAAAAAGAAAGAGGAGAAATACACAGATCGTTAGTTTTTGCAGACTTTTCTATATTTCATTGATGCCTTGTCATTTTTCTGTAACCTAAAAGTAATTGTAAATTTACTACGAAGCCTATAATACATTACTTTTCCTTAAGCAAAAGATAACTTAATTATGCTGTTAACTCTTGCAATTGCTGACACACGGTCTATGATACTGGTCGTTTTAATACTTCCTAGCCGTGTGGAGAGTGTTGTCAATGTCTGCGAGGAAACAAACTTTGTTTCATAACGTGTTAGTCCAACGAGATATAATATTTTCCTTTTCAAGAAAACTGGTGTTTTTCCGCTTGGGATTACGGTGTGTGGCAAAAAGCTCTGCTTTAAGGCTAATCCTTGCCTAAATCTGCTGTCGTGTTTCGGAGGAAGTGTTTCCTGAATGATCGTTAAAATTTTATGCAATTTAATGCCTACTTTGACACCCATTACACCTCAGTCCGGTAGTCTTATTCGACTATTAGAGTAGTGCGTGGTTTCTCAGTCGTTACCTACCCTTTAACAGCCATTCCACAGTTCAAGTTAAGTTAAATATATGTCGTTTTACCTCACTGGCAAGTGTTTGAAACATAGTTACGCCTGCGTGACAAAGTGTAAGTGGATATGTTCTTGCTTTCAAGACCCATGCTTGCAACCATATTCAAGCAAGACTGTGTGCCCATCACTAGATTAGTGTTGGCAATTCTTTTAAAAATATTCCTAACATGTGTGAAAGGATGTTTTTTTCTTCCTTTCGATACCTGAGCCATCTCATACAAAGATACAAAGAAGACTGTTAGCCCATTACTAGAAAAGGTCAAGCTGCGGAGAGTCTAGCTGAGAACTTAAGTATTAATACACTCCAAACACTTAGCATATCAAGAAAACTTTGTTAGAGCCCGTGGCTGGACACATTCATTGTCACAT
>BLAZ01001108.1:35178-37678 GCA_014633955.1 Acropora tenuis
ATCTCAACCAAGTTATTTGATCCTCTCGGACTGTTGATCCCGTTTACTATCCAGTGGAAGATATCGTTTTAAGAACTAAAGTCGCATTGTTAAAGAAATGAAACATCCCATATCAATATCGCGCTAGCACCCTCGCAGTTAATCAATGGCCAGCGCTTACAAAATACTCCTAACTCTAGCGAATTTGAGATTGTTAGTACCCACGAATCATTGACCCGAAGATTTCAGCATCAGAAACGCTTACTAAACCAGTTTACAGAAACATGGAGAAAGGATTACTTGTTTATCTTACATGAGACTCACGCAGCTAATTCAAGGAAAAACGGACAGCCTGGATTTGCTGTTGGTGACGTGGTGTTGCTTCAAATTGATTCAACTATGAGAGTGCTTTGGAAGCTAGCAATTGTAAAGGAATTGTTACTCGGGAGTGACGACAGAATTAGAACAGCGGTCGTACAAGTAGCAGGTTCAAGGACCTTGTTGAAGAGAAGTATCAAGCACTTAATTCCTATTGAAGTAAAGTCTAAGGAAGGCGCCTTAGCAATACCCGGTGGCCCAAGTCAGTTGAAGAATTACCCAATGCAGAACCCGATGACATCAACGGACCTCGCTAAAGAGCGGCGATAAATGGAGAACTGTCACGGAGATTTAGATCTTAACAATGTCAACGTTTTCGAAAAAGGAACTTTTTTGCTATGCTTAGTCGTTTTCCAAATCAAGTCTGGAAACAGAAGCTTAAGATTGTGGACTTTGGAGGTTAATAAATTCGTTTGCTTCGTTAAGTTATTTTTCATCTGTATCACTTTGCGAACAGATGCGGGGAGTGTAAGAATTAGTAGGAATTGTATCACGTGGTCTCCTAACCGCGTGTATTAGTTATCGGTGTAGAGTTTCAATAATATACGATTTCAGCCTTTAGTAGAATAAATGACGATCGATTATAATTGAGTTTGATGTTCGATACGTTTTGTGGTTTTGGTTTATGATATGATTTATAAAAACATTCGATACACATAATATTTTATGAAAGCAAGACTGTGAGCCCATAACTAGAATACTTAACACTGGAAAGAGAATATCTGGGGATTTAAGACCGTCTACACTTTGAAAACTTTGCATATGATGCAAACCTTGGAAACGGTCCGTAGCAGAACACTTTTATTTTAAGATCTAGTGTAGATCTTCGAATATCGTGAAAACCTTGCAAGAAGCCCGTAGCTGGACAATTTAATTTTTAAACATGCATCTAGTAAAGAGGAAGTCATAAAACATCAATTAACAATGACCATACTTACAATCTAATTGAGGCCAATATTTCCATAGGAGGTAAAAAATGATACAAAGAAACAAAATCGTTAATACACAGATGGTTAGTTTCAGAAGACTGTTTTATATTGCTTTTTACGTTTTCCAATTTTCTTGTCATATGATGTAAACCTTGCAAACCTTGGAAACGGTCAGTAGCTGGACACTTTCATTTTCAGAGCTAGTATAGAGGAAGTCACACAAAAACGACATTTTGGAATGACGCATCATTACAATCTAAAAGAGGCCAATATTTTCATAGGAGCGAAAAAAACAACACAAAGAAATAAGATACACCGACGATTAGTTTCAGAGAACTGTTTTGTATTTCACTCTTTGCTTTCCAATCTTTCGTAATTAATAAGTAACTATAAACTGATTTCAAGGAATTTACTTCTGGTTAACTAACAAATGAGGAGTTTTAACATTTGCCATTTCCATGCAAACTGGTGCTATTTTGCTTGTAATAGCAGTCCTTTCAGAGAGCTCTGCAGTAGAACTATAAGCGTTGCAAGAGGCTCCTATCGCGAACACCACAATCTCAGCTGTAGCAGATCGGTTAAGTTAAATATAAGTTAACTTCTACTCTGAAACCGATTATACCTCAGTCTGGTAGACTTAGTTCTCCGAAGTACCAAATGTTTTCTACAATCATTACGTTTCCTTTAATTGTCGTTTCTTAGTTAAGGCAACAATCAAAGGAGAAAGCACGTTCACAACAATTATGGTAAGACAGTGCAAGTACTTTGAGATTTGCAATGGAATGACGTTAAAGGTTTAAAGTGACTGTATGATGTTGAGCTTTTACCATGACAATTAAGTGCAACTGAGCTCGTTTTACATAACTGGCAAGTGACTTAAAATACTCCTAAAATGTGTGAGAGGGTTTCTCTTGCATTCAAGAAGCAACCCATCCTATGAAGGCACGACCATGAGTTCAAAACTGGAGGAGTTAACACTGTGGGGAGTTCAGCTGAGGATTACTTTAGCAGTTGCTACACATTAAACACTTCAAATATCGTGCGAACCTTTCAAGAAGCCCGTAGCTGGGCAATTTCATTTTTACATCTAGGAAAGAGAAAGTCATAAAACAATAACATTTAAGAATGACCATACTTACAAGCTAATTGAGGCCAGTAGTTCCATAGGAGCAAAAAATGCGCAAAAAAAAAAAAACAAGAAATACACAGATCGT
>BLAZ01001108.1:157541-160041 GCA_014633955.1 Acropora tenuis
GGTGCATTCTGGGATTGTTGAAGTGACGGAAAGCCAATCACCTGGAAAATCATAGGCTGCAGGTCCTACAAGTTTGTCACGAAAGGATAATGAGGAAATGGAAAATGATGTTTTCCAGAGAGTCCAATCATCGCTACACTCGCTGTTTGCTCACCCTATACCAATATCCCACACGAAGAAGGCAACAAAGTTGCTTGCCAATGCTACAACGAACACTATCAGCCTAACCTGCTAGTTCCCACATCCACTCTTGGGGACCATATGAAGCTGATTAAAAAAAAAAAAAATTGTTCCATTTTAGTGGTAAACACTTTCAACCCACGATATATCGATTGGCAAAAAAATGGCGGTTTTTATATTTTAGCAAAAGCTTGTTAATAAAATACTATCCGAAGTCTATTCTCATCACGAAATAACGTTTTGAAATACAAGCCAAAGACATCCAAAAACATTCTACAATTCGTCACCACCTACAACCCCGATGTTCCGGAACTCAGGGATCCTAATGAAGAACTGACCTTTGATCATTAACAACCTGAAATGTGGACGAACCTTTCCAAATGTCCCCTTTGTCGCTTACAGGAAGAAGAAATCACTCAAAGACCTTTTGGTCAGAGATAGGTTCCCTCCTCAACCTTAAAACTCAAGTTCTAGACTTCTAAAGACGGCGTTTCTATTTTTTTTTCCTTTTTTAATGGAGCAAAGTCTTAGAACGCCAATTATAGCTTCAGGCGGAATGCGAGAAGTTTGACAAAAGCTGGGTATCAGACGCCAGCCGCCGGAAATGGGTGTGGGTTTTGCAAGTATTTGAGGAATGGAATAAGCAGAGAAATGAAGCGGTTTTGAAAGAAGATTACAGTGGCGAGTCGATAATTCAAGAAGATATAGACGAGATGTCCGAAGAGATGTTGGACGTTACATTGGCTCGTTTTGTTGCATAAGTGAGAAAAAAAGATGACCAAGAGGATCCTGGAAAGTAGTAGTTGTTAGCACTAATTCCACTAGAATTGTTATTTCCCATAAATAAACTGTGAATATAAGGCTTAAGACGGTACAATGTAGGAAGCTATCACAGCTCTTGTGCACTTAATACATTTAATTTCCTAAAACAGCCTGCAATATTTTTGATAACTATAGCATGCACACCGCGATATATTCAATATTGCACCCTGCACACTGCAATATTTTTAATATTGCGGCATGCTAATTTAGCGCGTTTAATTATATTACCACAGATAATTTCCCTGCTGACAAAAAAAAAACCGCCTCCGTTCTCGTCAGGCAGTTGTTTTGTCATCTTAAAGACTACAATTTGTGATTTAATGCAGAGAGAGAACAATAGAATTTCATGGGAATCAGTAATTATTACGTCTTCCTACGTTTTTGCAATGGGCTATTGAACATTTAAGTTCGCTCACGGATTCCTTGATGTACAATTCTTGGAAGTCAATAGGAAAGCCTAGTCGAGCTACCCTACTCTCAATACTCGGATGGTCTGTAAAATCCACCTCAGTCAAGTTTTTGGCGTGCCTTCTTTTTTAAATCGCCATTTTCCATTCCGATGTCTTATAAGGCCATTCTCTCTCTCTAACTCTCATGCTCTGTTCATCCAGGATACACTCAACGACTTTATGGGTTACGCATTGAGCGTTGGTCGTGTTGCACTGATACTGGAATAATCTCAATAGTTTTTGAAGGGTAAGTTGCAGTGCTAAGAAATTGCCAAGTTTTCATATCCGAGTCTGTAGGGCATGAGTTCCGGTGTTGTGGCTCTCCTTAGTGAGTGGGTACAGTGTCACGTGTACAGCGCATTTGAATGTATATAAATAGAAAATGCGCTATATAAATGCTATATATCATATCGTTTTTCAAATAAGGTAAGTAACATTACGACATTTCTTTGTAGCTTAAAAGTATGCTGTCTATGGCGCGTATTTCTTTTCCCTTAGATAACTACTCGAGCAAGCGAGCGCGGGTTGACCACAAGACCCCTTTTAGATCAGCAGAGTTATATTTCGTAGAACAGTAAAACCTGTATTTAGCGGAACTCAAGGAACTGGACAAACATCGAGGTTTTGATTTCTTCCTTCTCATACTCCCTATGTACGAACCTGTCAAGAAGACATCTCAATGATTTCTATCACGTATTTGGAAGCCATGGACTGTTTGTATGAGAATGTAAGGAGGGGCAGCCAATTAGAAATAACCAGAAGAAGGGGAGGTAGAAAACTTACCGCGCAGAATTTCTTAAAGCACTTTTGAATGCATGATTGTCTTTTCTTCCGGCACTTGAATTTTTATGGGCATAACCATTAGCAGGATACATTTAGACAAGTTTGTCCTGCGGGAACTGTAGAAAAGTTCAGCCCGCCCTTCTCACCTTTTCCGGCTATTTTCAATAGTCTGTCACCTCAGGTGAGACCATCAAATTTTGTTTGAAGATTTCTTTACCTTGAAACTTATTGTTTTTAAGTGGACTTTTTCCAAAAGTTAATCGTCG
>BLAZ01001108.1:167541-170041 GCA_014633955.1 Acropora tenuis
ATAAATTATTTTTGCACTTATTCAAATCAACAAGAGCCTTGAGGGCAACGACAATGCCACAAAGAAAGTCCATTTGACATCATGTTGAAAAATGGTCGTGTTACACGTAGCACACGCCTTTTCGCTGCATTCCTTTTATGTTGCTTCCTCCTTAGCCGCTTTTGCTAAACAAGGACGTAACATGAACACATTTTGAAGTAATTTTTGAGGTTATCCAGAACAAAGAAAGGAATTGTACGGTATACCTTAAAGCTTGAACCAAAGGCTCACATATTTCTTCAATTTCTGGGCCCAAGGAAGTCACTCAGAAAGAATTGGAATTTTGCAAAACGATCAAGGTAACGTGTGATCATATTTTAAGGCTACGAAATTATTCAGAACGAATTGGCATAATTGCAAAGCGAATAATATGATGTGAAATTATATTAATTTTTTGAAAATATGTCTCGTTGTTTTTGCAGTTGTTCTTGAGAAACCCTCCTGTGTCTTCGAACTTGCATCATTTGTTACTTGCTTTCACAAAAAAATCCGCCTGCTCCGGTCTTTGGGCTGCCGCATTTTTTTTTTGGTAGTCGCGAATTCAAGTCTTCCACCTAATAGCCTTCTGCCGATTGAGATTCTTAGATCCATTTATTCAAGATGTTCTTTCACTCTCATTGTTGTGAGCCGCATTAACGCACATTCACATGCAAAATACTTAAAATATAATAAGCCATTCCTCCAATGAATAACTATAGGCTTACATTTATAATCCTTACCTCAAAGTCGGTAAACGTTAAGATAATTCTTGAGCCTTGTCTCGCAAAAAGCTTCCATTCACACACGAATTTACGCGGATAGTTCGAAGGAAACCCAAGGCTCTTGATAACACCAGTGCCTTTCACATTGACGCTACCCGAGCATGCAGCTACGACCAAAAAGACAATAGATCAGGGGGAAGCGATGAATGCTGGCCATTGGTCCGAACTTGAGCTTACAGACTATTGAATGTCTGGCTCTTCTTGTCTAACAAACATGGGTAGTCCTATCTATCCGTTAAAACAAAATCCATTGGATAATTACTACCAACATTCTTGAGTAATCCATTTGATTGCGATTTATTTTTTATTTAATCTAAGAAAAACAAGCATTCAAGCAACTACGGAAATGTATAATATTACCTTGGGTTACTAAACCCTACCCCTACCCCTAACCCTAACCCTTACCCTAACCCCAACTAAAACCCCTTTTTTAGAGCTACCAACAACTGACCTGTCACGCATCTTTGCGGCAGGGAGGGGGCGTTGACGCTCCTCCCCACTAATCCCCTCCCCTCCCAAAAAAAAAAAAATAAATAAAAAAGGGAGCACACACCTGCAAAGGCGAAAAAATGACCAGGACAGGAAAATTTCGAATATCACATTTACTAATCCGGAGATTACTGGACCGAGCATTCATGTTGCTCTTTTCGGGTACGGAAATAGGGTCAACAAAGCCAGTGGCGATTCATCCACTCGATTCATTTACTCGAGCAGACCTCCAAACACACTGGAAGTGAATTTCGACAGCCTTCAATGTTTTCCATTTGTTTGTTTGTGTGTTGATGTTGTTGCTTTTTTGTCAGATGCATAAGACTTATTTCAAATTCGGAAGAGGTCATAGGCGCTGATAAACAATTTCTTTGTTTGAATCTCATGAAATTGTTCTACAGACAACCTATTAACTCTTTAAAAATTTCTCGAATGTATAGCACTTGCAGTCCACACAAACTAAAACGTCGTCTTTAGCTTTTTTAGCGCATTTATTTCCAGACTGCCATAGTCGTTGAGGAAAATTTCATAAAACTAAATGGAGAATAAGCTATAATAGGGTCGTACCACACCATGTTTTGTGACAAGCAGAAGCCTGACTTTTATAATTGACAACGCGAACCTTCATCTTTTAAATTATTTCAATTTCGCCATTATAAACCATGGCCTCAGATGCAGACGTCCTAAGGGTTTCGTTACGCGTTCTCTCCCCCACAAACGTATGCTAATTCGAACAGCCACTTCCACTCATCTACTGCGGACCAATCAGAAGCCGTTTCCCAACTGTGGGTAAATTCGTGTTTGTCTTTAAAAGTATTACCGGCGACAATATAGCGGACTTAAATGCGGTTTTTGGCCATGTGTACGAAATGTTTGCTATAAGAGAGTTGAATGCCTATCAAAGAGAAGCCATAGTGCAGTTTGTTGCGTGAAATGCACCCTCCACAAGAATATCTGCATCGTAGACATTCAATTAAGTATCACGAGTTTCATTAACGTCTTCCGAAATTCAAATTCGTCAAAGCAACTTTCATTTGTGCGCAAGCTTTAAAACTTAGTTTAATGTTTGCAATTATACATATACCTTTGTGGAAGGTGAATCTCATGCAATTGAATGCCGATTTGCGCAAATGAACGTATTTTCGCAATATTGTCTGACTTTTAGTACAAATGGTTGCGTATTTACTCTAAATTTCAGTTGTGCACTTATT
>BLAZ01001108.1:195907-198407 GCA_014633955.1 Acropora tenuis
TTTGAAGTGACTTATGATGTTAAACTTTTGCAATGACAGCTAAGTGGAACCGAAATCGTTTTACTTAACTGCAAGTGTTTTGAAAATACTCCTACCATGTGTGTGAGGGGATTTTTCCTTGCTTTTGAGACACATACTATCTCATAAAAGCAAGAGTATGAGGCCATAACTAGAATAGTTAACACCGCAGAGAATATAGTTAAGGATTTAAGAATTTAAGATTTCAAACTCACCGCATATCATAGAAACAATGCTAGGAGCGCGCAGCTGGACAGTTTCATTTTTACATTTAGTAAAGAGGAAGTTCAACAAAAGCAACATTTAAGAATGATGCATACTTACGAACTAATTGAGGCCAACATTTCCATAGGAGCCAAAAAACGCCACAGAAAGAGGAGCAATAAACAGATCGTTAGTTTCAAAAGCCTTTTTTTGTATTTCTTTTTGTGCTTTCCATTTTTCCGTAACTTATAAGGAATTATGAACTTAATACGAGGCTTATTACTTTTCCTTAACTAACACATAACTTATACTGTTAAATCTAACAATCACTCTTGTTGTCACCCGGTCTATGATACTAACTGTTATAATAGTGTCGTAAACTTACACGAGGATATAAGCTTTGTGTTACTACGTGTTAGTCCAGCGAGTTTTAACAATTTTATTCTCCTGGCAAACTGGTGTTGTGCTTGTAATTACGGTCCTTGGTAAAAAGCTATGCAGTAGAGCTAATCGTCACCATGCAGAAGCTGCTATCGTGGACCGCAGAGTGTGTTCCGTGGCTGATCGTTGAAGTTAAATAAAAGTTACTTCAAAATCGATTATGTCTAAGTCTGGTAGTCTTATTTCTCTATAAAAGTAGCGCATGGTTTTCACAATCGTTATTTTTCCGTTAATTGCCATTTTACAGCTAAAGGAACAATTGCAGAATAAAAACACGAACACAACAATCATAAAATACCGTAAGTACTTTCAGATTTGCGATGGAATGAAAGTTTGAAGTGACTGTATGATGTTGAACTTTTGCCATGACAATTAAGTGCAATTGAACTCGTTTTACTAAGACTGCTAGCAGTCCCTTTCTAGAAGGTCGTGAAGGCGCAGGAAATAGCCGCGCGAAAGCGGAAAACTGGAGCGAGCGAGCGGGGAAAGGGTGCGTGGGGAGAGGCGGGAAGAGGAAAAGAAGGGGACTGCGATCTTAACTGTAAGGGGTGCACTCCGCACTCAATTCTTTAAAGCCATTAAAAATCCAATTAAAACATGACAGCTTGTAAATAACAGCTCCGGCTCTCCACGTGAGATAGCTTTACCCGGGCGAAAAGGTTTTGTTCTGGTAGATTTCTCGGAATTTTCATAGCATTCGTCGAATAGAGTGATGTTTTTGAATAACAAAAATACGCCAACAAAACCGGTGCAAAAACGCGGTGGAACGCCTAAAGCGCAGGTTGCATCAGATTTTGGCCGTGTGTGAAAGGTCAACTTTAAACTGAATGGAACTTATCTTTCGTGCGAAAACCCTTTCAGATCTCTGAAGGCTAGGGCACGAAATCTCTCGCACAGTAAAATAATTACTGGAACTCTTGAAGTTTGTTTAAATTCTGAAGCTTATTTATCTTTATCTTTATCGCGTGTTAGCTCAATTTCCGCATTGAAAATAACAAATGCTGCAGAACGATTGAACTTCATCCGGGAAAACATCAACGTACCGCAAGAGAATTTCATCACAACAAAGGAAAGCGGCCACAAACTCAACAAGGAAAATCAGGATCCCGTCATTTACCATAACCAAGGACAATTTTCTTTTGAACTCGGAGGATTCGTCCTTTAACAGAGCGGTGAATTCTGCCGACAAAGCCTGTTCCGCGGAACCGAAAATTACATGTTACTTGTTAGCACCAATGGCCTTTAATAACTGTTGTTTTTTTCCAGGGCAGCTACTTTTAAACCAAACTCATTGAATCGTAACTGGTCCTCGATAACATTTCGAAGCGGTACAATAACCAAGATGGACGATGCACCTGCCAATTTTTTTGCCACTACGAAGCTTTGATATATGATCGATTTCCAAAAATCAGTGGGAAGAACGGCCATTACATCTTTTCCCGACAACAGCGCTTCCACCGCTAGCTTCTGTTCCTATTTGCGAACTAAAGCGCCGAGATGATCGCTTAAATCTCAACCTCGTTCCCAGGGTCTTTTATCCTAGGGAAGAAAGACCCTAAGTCAGGCTGGTCACATGCCTCCCAAAAAAATGGAGGGTGACAAAAAATCACCGAAGGGAAGGGGAGGGGGGACGCAACCAAGTTGCGATTTTGTCCTTCCTCAACTCACTAGGGAGGTGGAAAATTTGTCTAAAAATATAACACATCTTAGTTGTGTCAAAGCATCAACTGCGAGGAGAGATGCCGAAAAAAACGAAAAAGATATGTGTAGCGTCTAGTAATACAAGAAGTTCTTCTAGGCTATGCAGGTCTGTGGGAGATTTTTCTCACTTTAAAAA
>BLAZ01001108.1:200907-205907 GCA_014633955.1 Acropora tenuis
GGGGCCTTTTGGGGGATCCAGTCAGAGCGAAGATCGCGAAGGAGGCGGCTTCAATCTTGAAATCTGCCACGACAGTTTCTGGTCTGACACAAGCTGGACCGATACCTTCAAGGCCTGGGTCCGCCCAGGGGCGTGGGTCATGCTACAGCTGTGGTCGTTGGGGGCATTACGCCTGCACTTGTAGATCGTACCAGGCGCTGTTCCCGTATGGTAGAGCATGTGGCGCTTCAAGTGGAGGTTGGCGTGGAAGTCTCGCTGATTCAATAGTTTGTGGACTACGCTGCAAGGCCTTTGTTTTCCGTGTATTTTTTTTTTGTTCAGTTAAACATTATTTTGCATATCTTTCTTTGTTTAGTTTGTTTAAGTTTATTTTTTCACCCTACCTTTCGTTAACCCTGGGGGACCTTCTATGTGTTTCTATTCTGGACCTGATTCGGATTCTGGGGTCAACGGTAGGTTGGTTTCCCTGTAAGATTTCTTTGTCCTTAGTTTAGTTTTCGTTCTTCGTTCTCTTGCCGCAGTTTTTAGGCAAATAGTTCTCCGTTCGCCTCTTGGATCACAGAGGCTCGGGACTCGCAAATGCAGCCAAGAGTACCTGTTCCCGTCTGCTCTTTATCACAGGGAACCCAACCCTTCGTTGGCCCCCTAGCTTCGCCGGATATGGTTTCCTCGCGCCCAGAGCTAGGTGTTTTAAATCAGCTTCGTTTCCGTGACCCAGATCATTTTAGAGCTGGAATGATTCATGACAGTTTGCCAGTGTGGGAGAGGCTTCTGGCTGATTTCAACTGTTCTGTTGTTGATTTTCTCGAGAGAATAGAAGATGGCGTTCGGATTGAGCGTTTTTTCAACCCGTTTAAGGGGGACTATAAGGCACAATTTTATCACGCCCGGACGCCTCCCGCCACTCGGATTAATAACTCCGCAATTTGCCCACAGTTTCCTGATTTTATCAGTGATACCATCGCTCAGTAGGTTGCCACTTGGGTTTTCGCAGTTTGGGGCGAGGTCGGCGTTGTACCTCCACCCCATTTGGTTCTTCCCATTACGATCGAACATTCCAAGCCTCGTATCTGCCTTGATGAAAGGTTATTAAATTTGTGGATTAGGGATCTCCCGTTTAAATTAGATCACCTTTCTGATTTGCCTAGGTATGTTTTACCTGGGCATATCCAGACCACCTTTGACGATAAAGGTAGGTATCAGCATGTCCGTCTCCATCCATCATCTGAAACATACTTTGGACTTGAATGGGAAAATATGTTCTTCGTGTTTCGTACCCTGCCTTTTGGTTGGAAAGCAAGCGACTTTATTTACCACAATCTCGGTCTTGCTGTTTCACATGCTGCTCGCTCCTTTGGAGTCCCCCTATCGCAATATATCGACGATCGTCACGTGGGTCAGCTTTTTTCTCTCCCGGTGCGTTCCGTTTCTCCTCCTAGTGCTAAAAGGGCCGAGGCTGCGGCTTATATTGTTTCCTACATTTTGATAGAAGCCGGTTATTTCGTTAACATTGGTAAGCCGCAGTGTGTCCCTTCCACAGTCGTTCGTTTCTTGGGTTTCCTTTGTGACTAATTGCGCCACTCTTTCCTCATTCCCCCCGATAAGGAAACCAAGTGCCGGAGTTTGAAGGAGAGTATTATGTCGTCTTCTCCGGTCAACCTCAAAACCTTGCAACGTTTCGCGGGGAAGGTCATTTCCTTTAGTTTATCCATTCCTGGTTGCAAGCTTTGCATGAGGTGTTTAGCGCCATAGCCCAGCTTACGCGCTCTTCCAAGGTGATCGCTAAAGTTCAGGGAGGACTCCGCTCGGATATACAGTGTTGGCGTTTCCTGGATGATTGGTCAGATTGCCTCCTTTGGAGGTCGGAGAAACACTGCATTGTCACCTTGTTTTGCAATACTTCTAAACGCTCGTGGGGTGAAGTTCTTCTCAAAGACGGGAAGAGAATAGAGTTCAGGGATTATTGGCCGGATTTTTCGGATGACATTAACTCTCTCGAAGCCAAGGGTTTGCTTCATTCGTTTCTTGCTTTCAGAGATCGCATCCGCAACTCCAAGGTTAACGTTTATACCGATAATCAAATCCTGAAGGCTGCCTTGGAAAGTTCTGGCTGCAAGAGTTCCTCTGTGAACGAGTCCGTCGAGGAGATTTTGCATTGTAGTCGTCAATTGAGCTTTTCCATGAATGTTTGTTTCGTCCCCTCCCGTGGTAACCCTGCAGACGTGCCCTCGCGAGTGTGTTCTGACCTCGACTGTATGTTGTCCGCGAAAGCCTGGGACTTGGTGGAGCGTAGCCTTAGTCCTCACTCACTTGACCTCATGTCGTTAGACAGCAACTGTCGAAGGGATCGCTCCAGTCGAATGCTTCCCCATTATTCACCTTGGCCCACTCCGGCTTCTCAAGGATTAAACGCTTTCGCGCAACCTATTCCTTTGGGACATTTAAGTTTTTCCACCCTTTTTGTTAGTTGGGCCTCTTTTGAGGTACCTTATAGACCAAGGTTTCCGTGGGGATTTTACTCTGGTAGTTCTCGACTTGTGCCCAGGACGGTTTTGGTGGGCTCTCCTTCGGGCTGTTGGAGTCGATCGTCTTTTGCTCGGCAGGAAAGGCGACGGAACCGTTCTGCTTTTGCCTTCTCGCTCGGCGCTCGTTTGGTCATTACGCAATCTTCAGTTGGTCTCATGGGCTTATCGTTGTGTTTTCTAAATGTCCCCTGTTCTCTTTCCAGGTTTTACGACCCTGAAAACCGGCTCGCCGTTGTGGTTATCGTTTTATATCCAAATGATAAGGCCGCTAATTTTTGCCAAGCGTGTGGAATTGTCACTGCGCCCGTTAAACCAGCCGTACAGCTGGGGCGAGGTGCTATGGATGAGAAGGCAATTCTGCAACGCTTCCAAAGTTTCAAGTCTTCTGTTGGCTACAAACCCTATCAGCGTCAGAAGTCGGCTCTGGAGCAGCAGTTTTCCGCGTTCCTCGCATCGGTTTTTCTGCCGAAGACTATTACATCATGTACGGCAGACGACGTAATAAAGTTCCTTATTCACAAAGATAAATCAGGGAGAACAGTGCTTCACGCCTCTGATTACTCCAGAGTGTCATACAGGTGTCCCCGCCATTTGGCTGCAGGTACTGTAGATTTCCTGCTGCGCAAGCTTAGATCCATCTTTAACGGTCTCGGTCGCCTCAGTCTTACCAACCCTGTTGCACATCCACGCGTTAAAGAGTATTTGAAGTTTGTTCGGGAAGAGCAATCAGGTCTGGCCGTTTCTCCGTCGGAAGCAGTTCCTTTCTTCTTCGTTAAGTTTCGAAAATTAGTTGCGCTTTTGCGGGGGAAGAAAACCAATAGCCAATCGCTCTCTAGAACCCATAAGTATGTGTTGGTTCGGGATACTGTGTTCTTTGTTGTGGATTTCTTTACGGGTGTCAGGGCGTCCGATTTGGATCGTTTATTGACTAGCCAAGTTTTTAAGTTAAAGGATCGCGAGGGTTACTGGTTACTTTTTACCCTTACTAAGAATCTGCGCAAAGGTCCTCCTCGTTCTTTTGCTTTAATTCCCTTTCGCGAGTCGGAGGTGTGCCCGGGTAGTTGGATCTCCTATTACCTATCCGTCTGTGACTTGCTAAACGTCCGTTTAGCTCCGGGTTTTTTCTTTAGAACGTCTGACCGCAATAAAGATGTTGGTTCCAGACCCTTTGGTGGTTCGGCGGTCAACAACCGGCCTCGTGAATATCTTGTCGAGGCTAAGATTTTCGATGGCGAAACCCCCCATAGTTTCCGGGTGGGTTTGTCTAATACCTTGCGATTATTGGGTTGTTTGCAACAGGAAGTCGCTCGGTACATAGGTTGGCAAAGTGGGGAAATGGCCGAGCATTACTCCCGGAAGTCTGACACGGCTGCTTCTCTCGCGATCTTGGAAGACATTCTCCCTGGTGCTGTTAACTTAGTCAGGACCCCGGTCTCCGACCCTGCAAACCTCCACGCAACTTGTAACATTTGAAATACTTTTCTCCAATTTTGTTGTGGTCCTCATTAGCTCCTCTATGAACTGGCATATTTTAGCTAGAGGTGTCCATTTACGTTATTGTATATTTAGGAATTAAGGGATTTCTGAGTAATGGGAGAAGAGGTCAGATTAAAGTCATGTTTCTTATGTCTTTTGTTTGCTTTGGGGTACTTTTCAGGAACCGTAACGTAGTGTCATGGATAGGACTCCTCCCATAACTTAGTCTACCGCGATGTGGTAATGAGTATGCAGTGAGGATATATTACTATTCTCACTGAATACATAATTAGTGCATCGCAGGATTTTATTTAATCCTTCAAATTCCGTCGTGCTTTTACGTCCGAGGGCGGGTGGGTTGCTTCGCAGGCCTTGCGTATAAATTCCCAGGTTTTTGCCTCAATCACTGTCATTTTGCCGGCGTTCCGGTGTAGGGAGTTTTTGGCGCCCCGCCTTCCTCCCCTGGCGCCGGTTGACGGTGCTACCCCCGTTTCTCGCTGCATACCTTTGTTGCCACAATATTTGCGGACTCTCCCCCATAACTTAGTCTACCACGATGTGGTAATGAGTGTGCAGTGAGGATATATTTCTAGTTTAGTTTCAAAGTTTGAAAGCAATGTACCTGATATAACAAATCTTCCCTGAAAAATCGAATGAGAGCTTTCCATGGTTGCCCAGAGAACCAGATAAATTTGTCACCAAGGCACGTGACCAGCCTGAACCGGGGTCTTTCTTCCCTCGCTTCCTTTGGTGTGGAAGATGAAAGACCCTGGGAACGAGGTTACTTAAATCTAAGAAGGCATCGATGGTATGTTCTTTCGTGACCGAATACATCCTGTTGTATGATCTGAAATCCACGCCATCGATTGACATCCAAACGTGTCAAGCAGTCAATTACTCTTCAAATGTTGCTGACAGCAGCTATTGTTTATGGAGTAATCGGGATTTTCCGTTGCTGGTGCGAAGGGGAATTCGAACGCGTCGGTTACAGCTAAGAGC
>BLAZ01001108.1:255851-258351 GCA_014633955.1 Acropora tenuis
CACCAAGCTCAAACCTTGCCAAAGCATAACTGCAAGCGTTGGCGAATCTACACCCGAACCTCTCTAAATCCGCCATATTGGAATAATAAACGATAATTATGCCCTCGAGATTTCAAGGGGCTCATTGTTGATTGGTCAGTTAAACAAAGACCGAACCCGCGCGCCCAGCCGTGGTGGTGGGGAGGATGGCGGGTGCACCGAGACACCCACGGCTGGAGACTGAGCCTACTTTGCTGACGACGCTATAATTATTCTAGACGGCTCTAAAGAATCATTCATCGCAGCTCTACATGATTTAGAGCAGTTTAGTCCTATCTCTGGTCTAAACAGAAGTTTTGTGGATAGGTTCTAAGGCACGATGCAACAAAGCTTTTGGCCCAAAAAATTTTAAGTGGGTTCAAAAAGTTAAATCGTTAGGAGCTTGGATATCTACAGATTCTGAAGCAAGTATCAAAGCTGAAAAACTATTCTTTGCTCGTCTATAGTGCGGTACAAACTACGGCAGTTTAAAGAAATTATCCATGAAGACCCTTTTTCGACGATTCTCTTCTCGGTTGATAAGGTGTTATCAGTATTCGAGTCGCCAGGGTTTACTTCAACGTCTCCACAGAGCAAGATTCGTTTCATAGCCACTGAATTGGAATAATAAGCGATGCGACCACCAGAATAGTTCACAAGCCTTTGTTCGAACCTCCCAATTGTTCTTTTCACGCCGGAATACAATAGCGGATTCCACGTTGAAAATAATATGCAAATATCAAGGTCGAAAGTAAATGTGGTTCTTTGAGTGCATGACCAAAGTCTTGTTTTAAAACTCCCTGAAACATCGTCAGATAGGTTCCAAGAACGCTGTAGGGCGGATAATCGCACGCAATTTACGTTTAACCAAGGCCAGGAGTCAAAATAGGAGCAAGATATGCTCAGTGAGAGGGTTGAGATGAGCAAAATTACGGTGACACTCAAACCACGCCACGTCGCCATTACAATTACAAAAAAATGTAACTGCAGTCCACGAGGGTTGCAGTTTGACAACCGCCTTTTCGGGCCCGAAAAGTTCTCGGAACTTTGGAGAAACAGACCGCCACTGGATATTTTTCCTTTGTTATCGCCCGCTTCTTACATCTTCTTGCAAAACTGTGCTCAAAGCTGATGACATTTGCACTTTCTGTAGGAATGTTAAAGGATCCTTAGCTACTTATTCTGGCATTGCAGAGAGAGTTATTCTTTCTGGTGACGTTTTCAAGACCTTATCACAAGGAATCAAGTAACAATAAAAGAAAAGAATTATTCCACAGATTTAGTATTATGACTAAAAATAAATGCCTTCTCCCACTTACAACATTACTTTCTCGTAGCTAGATATTTTATATAGACGTGTAAAATGAAGGAATAATACCAAGTATAAACAATTTTTCGTTTTTCTTGCAACATTTTTGTGATCTAGATTATGACGAAAACAAACAAAACCTAAACATCTCAAAACCTGACAGTCTCGGTACAGTTGGAAACCTAGCCAATTACATTATATAAATTGTTGTAACGTAGCAAGAGTGCTTCTATGCAGGTTATATATACGTAGGGTTTTAAGATTTATTGTCTAAGAAAATCAGGTAGGTGGTCAAAGATCGGGGTCGGCCAAATTATTCCCTATTAGCATCATAGATAGGTTGGGTGGACTTACGGATAAATATACTGATGTTTGCTCCTCAAGTGTTCTGGTATAAGAGATACGAGATCCACTCTCCATCACCCCCTCAAGTTCTATTTTTTTCTGGTAACCTTGGCCCAAATTTGACGGCCAGCAAAAACGGTCAAATTTAGCGGATGAAGTTCGTATTGTGTACATGATATAAATGGACATAGAACTTTTTGTTAAAAGCCAGAAATGTACGAAATAAGCACAAGTCAGTCTACACCATTTAGTTTTGGAATACCTATATTTCGTATCTGCGAAACCATTTTCGACTTCCCGCAGAACACACAACTAAGGCTTCATCAAAAATCGGATGCCAAAACCAAACACTCTTACATTCCCTCTATCACAAACAGCAATAATCTCTTTGGGCCATTGAAACAGCAAGATGCTAGATCGCCTCCATTTCTCCTACCACTCAATGTCATGTACAGTACTTCACGACGCGAGCAGAGTGCTGTTTAAGCCGCTCCTGAATTTCGCTTTGGGTTTGTCCGAAGTCAGATATATACAGTTGATCAAATTAGTTTCACAAAAAATTCAAATTCCTTCTCTTGCGAATTTAACGGGAAGAAAATTGAAAAACGACGACGCCATGTTGAATTTGTTGACTCGGAATAGACTGGGAACTAGTTGACTGGTGGTAAAGGAGAGAGGGGGCGGCCATGGATTATTGTCCCACCCTGTTTTCGTAAGTGACTGAGCTTTTTGATTGAAGGAAGGTTGGTCTAGGCTCATGTCGTAAGTGAATAAAGAACTACCAGGAAATAAAGATACAAACGTTGCTTAATTTTAAATGGCAACATG
>BLAZ01001108.1:382369-384869 GCA_014633955.1 Acropora tenuis
GTGTCTATAAAATAACATCATTCCTTAAAGGAATTGATGCAACAATAAGAGCAACAATAAAGTTGTCATCAAGAGAAGCATGAAAATGAACATCTTAAAGTTATCGTTGCAGTTTAGCAGGAAGAGTCATGCCTCAGCTTAGGTAATCTCTACCATTTTTCCTGATGTCACCACCAGTAAACTAGGCGAAGAAGCCCATTTGGGCATCGACATTTGGGAGAAACTAAGATAGTTAATGACAAGTCCTTTAAGGGTATAATAAACACCAAATTATATCATTTGGGGTAGGATACTTCCCTTAATTTTTTTCGTTGCAGGTTTCATTCATGGGAAATTTTGATGGGTCAGAAGAATTGTCTGCTACATTAAATGGTGAGTGCACATCACAGTATGACATTATTATTAATAACAATTATGGATCTCTGGAACAGTTCGTTGAACTGTCACATATACAACAACATATACATATACATGTATAACAAAAGAACACCATTCCACCTGCCTTCAGTGCATCATAAACATTTCCATTTAATTGTGTCATGTTGGTTTTTACTTATGACTCATTCCTATTATGTTGGACATAGATGATCCCACTATGAACAGGAAATCTGCTACAAATCAGGAGAGAGGAGAGAAGGTGATGAAAAAGAGAAAGGACAAAAGAGCAACAGCAGAAAGAAAAAGGACGAACAAAAGAGAAACCAGCAAACAATAATTGATGAATAAATAATTGCAAAATAAAATAATTATATCACCTTGAAGTGCACAATCTTTTGTTTCAAAAACAAGTTGAACATGGTTATTGTTGGTTTAAGTTGGTGGCAGCAGATTTAACAATAAGTACAGTGGAACCCTCCCTTACGGCCACCTCGGTAATATGGTAATCTTGTTATTATGGACAATTTTTTTGGGTGTCAAGGAATAATGACCATACAATTTCTATCGTTACATTACTGCTACAACGTAAGGAATACTCCTCCCTGTTTTCAATCTTGATGCTAACATCCACTTGGGCAAGTACAGCACAGAACTGTACACTTGCCCTTTTTAAAAGTGTTGTATCTACTGAGTGAAATTCAAATTTTTTAAAAGCGTTAATAAAGAGAAAAAGGCAGTAGCTGTCCATGAAGTGCCAATGCGATTTATTTGTCATTACCCCCCTTTAGTGTCAATTTTGACCCTTTTGACCGTTAATAAGGCCATCCTGTTGATACTGCCAATTTATTTTGGCCTATCAGTGACCATATTAACAGGATTCCACTGTAGTTACACTTGAAGTGAATAGTCTACTATTTGAAATGAAAGCTTATAATATTGCTCCTCTACTGATAGGAAAGCATTCTTTCAGTCTTTTAATATTAAATCCAATGTCTGAAAAGTAAATTTGTATGCGTGTATGATGGGATATATAAATAAATAATTTTATAAAAGAGGGTTCTCCAAAAGGATAATAAGATAATAATATTTAATAATATTTTATAATAATATTTATATTTTTTAATATTTTTGGGATGACATAAATCTACAATTTTCATCGTGAAATGGTTTCCGTAGACGTTGTCCTCGTTTTCGTAAACTAAAATATACTTGTAGGTAGATAGTACGTCCAGGATTGTGCACGTGCACTGCGGAATGTTTGGACCTTCAACCCTTTTGCGCATGAACAGTGTGCAAAACTCCTACTCATACCTGCTCTCAAAATATCGAATAAGCAAAATTGTGTACGAAACAAGTTTGTCCTTCAGAGTGAATAAGTGCAATATTCAGAGTGAGAGATAAAGGTAATTACATTTGTTTCCACAAGATCTGAATGTTTACAATAAAAACTTAAAAAGTGAAATTTCCAACTTATCCACTACTGCCGGAATACGCTTGATATAGAATTTGGCTGAGCATTCACAACTAAATTATTAATTTCATTAAAAAAAAACCTCTCACCGTTCAAGTCAAAGAGTGCTAAGGCTATCGATTCGTGCACCAAGTAGCTTAGAGCCGCCATGTTGAATATAAAATATAACTTGTTCCCAGATTGCTCGACAACAATGGTCCGTGCATCAGTCGATGTACGGAATCAATGGAACCACTGATTCGTATACGGATTGCAAACGATATTTGCATTCGAGTACCGCACTTGCATTCATAGACGGATTGCAAAGGACCTGTGTATTCAAGTACGG
Source organism: Acropora tenuis (assembly GCA_014633955.1). NCBI lineage: Eukaryota > Metazoa > Cnidaria > Anthozoa > Scleractinia > Acroporidae > Acropora > Acropora tenuis. Next base: position 384,547 of record BLAZ01001108.1, read on the forward strand.
ATCACCGGCATTCGAGTACGGATTACAACTCGAGGTCGTATTACAAAAATCGTGCTCGGTTACTCAGGAAACTATATTGATCCAATATCAGTTTCAATTCACTCACGTAAATATTTTTCCTTTGCGGCAACTTTTCCTTCTCGAACGCTCCAGGGGCAGGCAAACCGTCTGAAAATACCGTTCTTATTTTCCCATTGTCTGGAAATAATAAAATATTGACATAAAAAATAAAGTTATTTTCAATTAAAAGAAGCTTTCCTGTGTAATCTACCGTTGTCCAATTTCGATTTGACGAAAAACAGATTTTTTTGGCAGATTCTTGA
>BLAZ01001108.1:527547-528901 GCA_014633955.1 Acropora tenuis
ACTCTACTGACCAAGACACTTACTCACTGCTCTGAAAGTTCATGGCCCTTCCGTTCCTGCCACAAGATGAGATTTTACCGATGTTCAATCAGTTGCAGCAACATGCTACAACTGAGCGCCTAGAACGGTTTTCAGAATGATGGGCAAACAATGACATCGAAGGCTGACACAATGGTCTAAACAAACGCACCAGAGGGAGGTCCAACTTACCATTTTACATGATGGTTCAGCTGCTTTATGAGGAAGGGAGGCTTGCATACCTGCAGATCAGACTTGTGTCAGAAAATAAGTTATGGCGGCACCAGAGGAGAGCATACAGAAAGCTGCAGTCCAAGATCTTCCAACTTTGGGACTCGAACAGAAAAGAGTCGAAGACGGCAAACCAGCTCCTGAGGGCATGTGCCTATCTTTATGGCCCAGTGAAATAATAAATGAAAAAATCCTGCAGGTCGAGGTCTAGCGCTGAATATTCCACTCTGTAGGTCCTACAACAAAAGGCCTTTTATCAAATAAAAGTTATGAACAACTATATTTTAATATTGAACACCCGATATACCCATTCTGCTGTATACTATTGCGAGACCTACTATTCACATTCATATTTCCTGAAGCGATTGATGAGGTCCATCATCTTGGTTTCTCAAGAGAGCAAAACCTTGGAAGAGTACAAAGTGCACTCTCCCCTGTGATCTTCAAAGAGTTATCTTTTCATCTATCAGTAATACAACTCCTTTGAGGTTTAACTAGGCCTAATGCACCAGTCAATGTTAAGCCCCAGGGGAGGGGGGCCGGGCATACCTCGGGGATTTGTCATTTATCCCTTTCCCGTGGGTGGGGAATAATAAAACATTTGACATAACACAACGTCCCGTGGGTGGGGGAGTTTGACAAAATCTCACAAGAGCCTGGAATCTAGTCCGCCATTTTGAAAATATTACCCATCACTACTTGAGGTCGCTGTGTTCGGCCTTTGCCATCTGACTCGTCGCGAATCAACTTGACTTCTCGCGGATCGTGTACTGTTGGCTTTATTTGGTTTTAAAATGCCGCTATTCAAAGCTTGGGACGTGAAAAGAGTGAAGAGAAAATCAGTGGTGGCAACTCACTTCGAAGAATTTGTGACTGGAGGTAAGATTTTGATATGATTGATCACTGGTAGTGTCAATAAAAAATGGCACACTATAAATTTTTCAAGCAGATTGGTACAGTTTTATTAAAATGATAGTTCAAACAGATAAGTACAGTTTTAAATTAAAGTTTAAGCAGATTGGCACAGTTTTAAATGAAAGTTTTAGCGGTTTAGCTCCTTTTAATTTTGCCCAGAGTATTTGTGCATCTCGAAGGGTTTTTGGCG
>BLAZ01001108.1:752059-754559 GCA_014633955.1 Acropora tenuis
TATCAGCTACAATTATTATGAAACCTTGTTTAAATAAAGTTATTTTGACTCCAAATCAACGCTGCAGCAGAGTTTTCAAAAATTTAATAAACCCCGCGGCGTGTTATCTAGTAAATACAGCATTGCATAGAGGTCATAAATTGTCTCCAAGACCCTTGTCATAAGCAACCTAACCAAACAACCCTAAATGAAATTCATATGTTTAACGGGAGGCAGTGTGGCTGAGTGGTTAGGGCGTTAGGGTTCGGATTTGAAATCTGGAGATCCCGAGTTCAGGTCCCGCTCTGACCACTAGCTGGATTGGTTCCAGGTAGTCACTGGTTTAGCTCCACGGCTGCCCTCGTACAAAGCCAACTGGTCTGCCTCCTGACAGTTGGGGTTCTTAACCTGTTAGGTTTATTTCAGCGGTTTGTTTCATTGGCCCTGAAAATCCCCAGCAGGTAGTGGTCAATTAAGTATGTATGTATATGTCGACGTTATAACACACCTAGTGACACCTACACAGAATAGCCCAAATGTCATTATGCAGCTGCTTGCAATTGGCACATTCAAAAGTGACAAAAAAGAAGCACGGGATCCCTGTGAAGGATCTGATCCGCAGGTAATTTTAATTGTTTAAATGCAAATGAAAAAAAATGGCAACCTGGTCAAACATTTCTTTACAACACATGCATGTAACGGCATTAAGAACTAAAAAGTTTCAAAAAGCATAAGAATTCAGTTCCTCTACCACACTTTACATCAGCGGATAAGTCCCTAGTTGTGAAAATGGTTCTTCCAGTAGATAGTTGGGACCATAGTGACTCTGTCAGGAACAGATCATTAGCGAAGCCATGGGGTATTAGCAACCCCAACCGCCCAGCCCCACCCCCCAAATTTTATGGTGCGCCCTCTTACGTGGGGTCTAGGGCAGACACATATTACTGAACAAGCCCAGTGGTTGAGGTACTTTAACTCCATGGCTTGGGAGTCGAGTATTGCTTTGCATAACCTTGGTACAAAGTCTAGGTCGTGGCCGACTAAGGTTTGGAATTACATGCAGGCTACTGGCATAAAGCATAGTGTAGCTTGTTTATGTGCCTAAGGGTGGGCTTTCTGAAGTACATAAAAACATACCTCTCTAGGGAAAAGCCAATCAAGAAGCCACAAAATAAACAAATCAATCACAGCTAATACACAGAATATTTTCCCAGCCACGCGGCCACACTGATACAATCTGAAATACAAGGCAAGAGAAATTGTTGATTATCATACAGTATGAAATATTTAGTTTCTACACTGTGTGAGACATCAGGAGGAAAGCTGACGTTTCGAGAGTCATTTACGCCGTACTGACAATGGCACATTGACTGTTAAAATGTGGAAGATTGATATTGGTAAGTGTATTCACGGACGTAGGTTACTTGGAATGGCGAGCAGAAAGATGGTTCTTACCTTTCTTGTGTTTCTCTTTGTGTTCTTGTGGGTATGTTTATTTTTTAGCTCACAATAATCGAGACGGAAAAACACTTCATGACATGAAAGTATATTTATATCATAGATCTTATATGCAAGCGAGAGCTGTGAAAAGGACATTTTACCCTTATCGCACTTCAATCGCCTGGGCGAGCTTCAGACTGGGCTTTGGTTAAAGCTCACGTGTGGACCTTTTTACTTAACCACTTTGATTTGCATATTGACTCAAGGCCTACTTTGTTTAAATAAATGTAGAAACGACATTAACAATAGCTTTAAGTATTTTTTCCTAGCTTTGTAATGAAAAACGCCTCCTTGATAATTTAGTCATATCAGATGATTGAGAAAACAGTTGAATTGACAACCCAGAAAGCAAAATCTGTGACGTCAAAAATAGTTTAAATGATCCTATGCAACGTTCAAATAGTATTTAAGACATGTATACTCCAAAGGATATGTCTAGGCAAAAAAATCGTGCACATTTAAAAAAAAAAACATTTATTTAAGATTTCAAATCTCAAATAGTGAAAAAAATAGGGTAGGGGAGGGGCAGATTTAACTTTGATTTACAAAGTGAAAGCTACCGTTCTATCATTGCTGTCATACATTTTCATGCCGCTAAATAGGCACAGATTTAAAAAAACAACAAGTTTCGTTTGTTCCCCTTATGTAACCCATACAGCCTCCCCTCCCCCGAGCTGATGGACTATTACCGCCTAATGATAAAGAAGTTGCTTTGCCTAAGAAACAGCCCAATTAGAGTGCACAAACCATACCCTATTGCAGACCAAAATGGCTAAAAAACCACATCCTTTTGTGCCTTTCATACCTGACATAGCCAATATAAGGGAGAAACCCCACCACCCCCAGGCAGTCACGCATCATAGTTAAAGAGGAAGTGTCATGCATAATCTCTTACCTGTTTAGTCTTTCATCAAATGTTAAATGAGAAACAGTCTCAACTAAATCATAGGCCTGAAAAACAAACAAACAATTCATTGCGAGTATATCATAGGAAAATTACCTTGCTTCATTTTCCTCACTC
>BLAZ01001108.1:759559-772059 GCA_014633955.1 Acropora tenuis
GTGGACGACTTTGTGGTTGTAGGCTGCAGCATCACCCTCGAAGAAGCAACACATGATCAAGACCAGAAACTTATTGCTTTCCTAAAGCACTGTCAGGAACGTGGACTAAAGCTGCACAGTGAGAAACTGACATTGAGGCAGACTGAAGTGGCCTTCATCGGACATGTGGTGCCCAGGGATGGACTGAGGGTCAATCCAGCCAAAGTCAAGGCAGTCCTGGAGATGCTGGAACCCACAGACAAGACAGGCATTCAGAGGTTACTTGGGATGATCCAGTACCTGAGCAAGTTTCAACCATACATGTCGGACATGACCAAGTCCATTAGAGACCTGACCCAACAAGATGTTGAGTGGTGCTGGGGCGATGGTCAGGACTCGGCTCTGAAACAGATCAAGGAGGTGGTAACTTGTACAGCAGAGTCTGCTCAAATTGAGAAACAGCTACTGGCCTTTGAAAGATTCGAAGCATACATCTTTGGTCATGATCTCGTCAATGTGGAGACAGATCACAAGCCACTTGAGGCCGTCGTCCTCAAGCCTCTGCATGCCACCCAACAGTGCCTCCAGCAGATGCTGTTGCACCTACAAAAGTTCAAGTTGCAGATCAAGTACCAAAAGCGGACACATGTTCCCTGTGGATAAACTCAGCAGGGTTCACCTAACTGAAGTGGAGACATGTTCCTCTGTACATGACCTCGAGATGGTTGACCACAAGGCAGCCCTCGCAAAAAGTGGTGCAAGATGGCATCAGATCAAACATGCATCTGCAGACAACCCAGTGTTGCGAGACTTGCCATCCGTATTCAGCGTGGCTGGGCAGAGTCTAAGACAGAATTGCTACAATGCCTGCTTCCTTTCTACAATGTGCATCATATGCTCACAATTCAGGACGAGTTTGTTTTCAAGGGGCTCCAGATAGTAGTTCCAGTCTCTCTGAGAAAGGAGCTCATAGAGGTAACACACACATCGCACATTGGTATCGAGGCATGCACACAACAAGCCAGAGAGAGTCTGTGTTTACCACGAATGTCAGCTGAACTAAGCAGTATATCAGAAAATGCAACATCCATTTAGCCCATCGCAAGTGACAGACTAAAGAGCCTCTGATATAACACCAGTTACTAGCAAGGCCATGGTCGAGAGTAGCAATAGACCGTTGCGAGCAGAATGGACATACACTTCTAGTCGCCTCCCACTACTATAGCAGCTACATCGAAGTCAGCCGCCTCACCACGGTAACATCAAAAACAGTGATAAAAGCTATGAAGGAGACCTTCGCCAAATTTGGCATACCTGACGAAGTAGTGTCAGACGATGGCCCTCAGTTTAGCTCTGCAGAATTTGAGGTATTTGCGAAAACCTGGAGTTTTGCCCATGTTACTTCCTCTTCAATTCACACCCAGTCGGATGGCAAAGTAGAAAGCGCAGTCAAGACAGTCAAAAGACTATTCACGAAGTGCCACTAGTCTGGTCACTCTGAATATCTTGCATTGCTAGATTAGCGCAACACCTCATCAGAGGGAATCGGCACAAGCCCAGCACAGCACCTGATGGGGTGCAGATGCAAAACCCTGCTCCCTATTGCTGGAACCCCACTAATGCCTCGCCACAACACGCAGGAAGAAACATGAGCATTGGTGAGAGCAAAGGAACAGCAGCGATTTTACTACAACAGAAATGCAAAGCCACTACCACTCATCACTCCTGGAGAAACTATAAGGATGCAACTACCCAGAGAGAAATGCTGGTCGAAGGGTACGCGTGCACAAAAACTGGGTAACTGCCGCTATCAAGTAAAGGTTGGCAGTTGCAAAGATAGGCGTAACCGTTGAGACCTCCTTCGACTGATTAGAAGCCTCTTATCAACTCTCCTGAAGTGGATGAGCCTATTTGTGTTGATGATAATAGCCTGATGACAACCCCTGCAACTGCGGCCTGTGATTTTCCACAGGCAGATACCAACGCTAATGGGCCTAGAAAGTCCAGTCGCAGCTGGGACTGTAGAATGCTTTTGTTTTAGTTTATTCTTAATGTTAAGGTTCTGATGGTGTTGCATCACAGACTCTATAAAGGGAAAGATGCGACAAAATTATCCCATGCGTGACATATTATAATGTGTGCACGTGATTTCACTATGTGACTGTAACTTGATCGAACTGTGTAAAAAAGGGCTGCGGGTAGGTATGTTGTTAAGCTTGTTAAGAGCTGGAATGTTGGCAATTATTCCTCATGCCTGAATGGCCTCTGAATCAATAGCCCATGAGGCGGACGGCCACATGGGCTATTCACTTAGAGGCCATTAAGGAAATAATAATCATCCCAATCTACAGACAGTTCGTGGACTTCACGAACAATGGGCTTAGTTTACTTTCTTGGGCACACCAAGGAACTCGAGAGGTGATTTAGAGTACCACAATCTTTGAATGCTTTATTCCATGCTAATCTTTCCTTCGTGCGAGAAACTTCTTTCAAATTTGCACTTTATAAATGGGGGATTCAGGGTGTTGTGTGTCGCTGGTCAGAGCCTTTATTCTGTGGGACTGGTGTGTTTCCCCAAGGGTTTCCTGTGTTTTGCAGTCGGCTGTGCATGGTTTGCATGGCATTGATTTCATCAGTGGTGATATCCCTAAATTGCCTTGTTGTCGATTCATTGGCTCTGCAGATATTAATGCATTTCTCCACAGTTAATCTTGGATCAGCATGCATGTTTTCTTGTACTGTTGCATGAGACACCTAAACCAATTCATTCTCATAGTAGGCTTTCTTTCAGCTCACCAAAATTACATGTCTTCAGCAAAGAACGTAAGGAGGTCAAATATCTATCAAATGACTCACCTTGTTGTTGGTCTGCTTAACTAAAAACCTACCATTCGAAGGTTTCGTTGGTCTCACTGACGCAATATTCTTATAAGAGCTCTAGGACTTTGTTGATATCGTTCTCATCCTTCGAGATGAATAGCAAGCCATCATACATGTCAAGCACATCAGGCCTGATTATACATGGCAACAACGTGGCCACACGAAGATCTGCCTCAAATTTGGCATTTGAATCTTTTCCAGTTCACACTGAGGTTGCCATGGAGTTCACATTTAGGCGGTACAGGTATTGGTGGAGGTATCATGTGAGTCATAGGACTCCAAGCTCCCAGTGGGGCAGACGTTGAGGGCTCGTCATTGGCGATCGGTTCAAAACAGCTTCAGATGACAAAGTTTGCCAAAACGAGACAGCAATGCACAGTTTTAGCTTCTGCAGGCTTTCCATTCTGACACCAAGTATCATTTTTTGAGGTATAGTTTCAACAGAGACAGAGAGAAGTAAAAGGAATAAGGGACCACAAAAGCACTCGGGCGCATGTCTCTTCTACTTGACTGGTTGATGACTGATACAAATCCGAAAGGTTCAACTTACATCATGCCAATAACTATGTAATAAATGTGCAACTGATTATTTAATAACGTTACACCTCCTAAGGTTCATTACACTAAAATCACTAACAGGTTTTGTCAAGTGTGCTCAGGAAAGTCCTTTAACAAACTTTTCAAAAAAGCATGCAACAACCAAGTAGTTGTCATTACATTGGTTCAGCTTCTTTTTGATATGAGGCACTCTGGTTAAGAAAACTTAATAAAAATAATCACCATCATCACCATTACAATAACAATTATATAATAATAATAAAGCCCATAATATTAATTACTTTCATTCCTCACAGGCTCATTTGAACTCACAAAAGACCAGCTCCCAACGTCAGTGGCTTCATAGCTCAGTTGGTTAGAGTGTCGCACCGGTATCACGACGTCACGAGTTCAAACCCTGTTGAAATCCTGACTTTTTCAGGCTTCTATACGCAATTGCTTAAATTACGTTCATAACTGCGAAGATCATAGCTTACTTGATTTCAAATCCGCAGTTGAAAATATGAAACATTTCATATATATAACTTAACATTCATCCCGCACTGGCGCATTAGAACTCACAAAAGACCAGCTCCCAACGTCAGTGGCTTCATAGCTCAGTTGGTTAAAGTGTCGCACCAGTATCACGAGGTCACGAGTTCAAACCCCGTTGAAATCCTGACTTTTTCAGGCTTCTATACGCAATTGCTTAAATTACGTTCATAACTGCGAAGATCATAGCTTACTTGATTTCAAATCCGCAGTTCAATATATGAAACATTTCATATATATCACTTCATTGCTCGCTCTGTTGTGCAGAAATCATGCCATCTGGATCCTCCACCTGCCATGTTACTTAAAGAACACTTTGACCTGCTCTTACCATCTATTTGTAGGGTTGTAAACTTGTTGCTGGTATCTGGTCTTCTACTTTCGTCCCTTAAAAATGCTGTCTTAACCCCTCTACTCAAGAAACGGAACCTGGATCATGAACTTTTCAATAATTTTAGGATAACCTCAAGGTTATCTGGAAAGTTACTGAGAAGATTGAGGCAGTGCGTCTTCAAATTTATCTTGACTCTTACCCACTCACAGAGCCGCTACAATCAGCCTACAAATCATTCCATAGCTGTGAAACCGCTCTTGTCCGTGTTCAAAATGACATTTTGCTTTCTATTGATAATCGCCACTGTGTCATGCTCCTGCTACTAGATCTCTCCACTGCATCTGACATTGTTGACCATGGAATACTGCTCTAAAGATTGATTTCTAAATTCTCGAGATGTGGCACTGCACTTGATTAGTTCCACTCCTACCTTACTAACCGCACACAAGTTGTCTTAATCAATGGGCACACAATGTGTCTTAATCAATGGGAGGAAGTCACAGTCTCGTAAGCTCAAATGTGGAGTACCTCAAGGTTATGTCCTTGGGTCCATCCTCTACACTGCTCCACTTGCCAACATTCTATGTTCCCATGACATGCAATTTCATTTCTACGCTGACGACATATTTTTTTTACAGCTAACAACGATCTGGAATTTACCAGTCACACTGCTAAAATTGAGAATTGTATGTCCGATCTTGATAAGCAGATGGCCTTAAATAAGCTGAAACTAAACAAAGACAAAACTGAACTTCTTTACCTTCACTCAAAGCATAACACTCAACAGTCTTTACCTCCACTTTGTTTTGGTTCTGATATAAGCCATCCGTCTTCATGTTCCAGAAATATCAGTGTCGTCTTCAATAGTACTACATCAATGCTCCCTCATGTCAAATCTGTTTGTAAATCTGCCTTCTATCATCTTCACAACACTTCCTGTATAAGGAAATTACTATCCACTAAGACCACTGAGACTCTAGTCCACGCCTTTCTAACCTCCAAGTTGGATCACGGTAACTCTCTTTTATACGGTGTTCCAAAGTATGTCATTGAAAAGCTCAAATCAGTGCCAAATGCTGCAGCTTGACAAGCTCTCCTAAATTCGACCGCATAACCCCTATTTTATTCAACCTAGCTTCCAGTTTCCGAGTGAATTAAATTCAAAATAATTCTGCCCACCCACAAAGCTCTTCACCAGCAGTCTCCTATCTACGTTCAAGACCTCATACGCCATTATTCAACTTCCAGAACGCTCCAGTCACCTTCAACATTACGCTTGACTCCTGTCAACTTTAATCTCAAGTTTTATGGCTCTAGAGCTTTTGCTGTTTCGGCTTCTGAACTGTGGAACAAACTACCTGATGACATTCGCTCTTGTGACTCTTCTTTTCAAAAATCATTTTAACATGTATTAATTCTCTTCTTATCCATGTCTAGCGCCTAGATCTTAGACATCCATTTTTGTGAATGTTTAAATCTTTGTTACGTAACCTTCTTGATTTCTTTGATTTTTTCTTGATTTCATGGTTCCCTTGCTATGGTTGAGATGGAGCCTTGTTTTCCATTTCTTCATACTTGCAGTTATGAAGTTAACTACTGTTGGGTTTATTTTGAACATCTCTAAGCACTTAATAATCCATGAGTGCAGTACACTATCGAATGCTTTCTTGTAATCAATCCACGCTGATGACAGGTTTCTTTTATTTCTTATACAGTTCTCCAGAATCATTTTACTTATCAGCAGCTGGTCCTTGCATCCTCTTTGCTCAGTTGGTAACAGCTCATTCTCATAGAGAAACGTGTAGGTTTTTTCAGTAAGGATGGATGTTAAAATTTTATACATTGTTGGCAAGCAAGTAATTGGGTGATAGTTCTTCGGGTTTTTGGTTTCTTCAGTTTTAGGTAGTAGTAAGTTAAACCATCAGTCAGCCAATCAGGTGCCTTTTCGGGATGTTTTAAGATGTCATTATTATTATTATTATTATTATTATTATTATTATTATTATGAACAATTGAATCCGTCACTTAACCTACATCTCTGACTTTGTCATGCTCCAATTTTCCCAAAAATTGAACTCTATCTTGCAGATTGCATTGTTCACACACTTCTTCCAGGAGGGCACGTTTTGGACCATCACCACCTAAACAAGTCAAGTAAAATAATAAACACTTCTCACAATACATTCAATAGAACATATGTATTATATGACTTTAATAGTCATCATTAGCCTTAACTCTACCATGAACAAAATATTTACTGCACATGCAAAGTAGCCTGTAGCCTAAAGCTTAAAAATAATCTTTAAAATATTGCTTCCTATCATGACACAGTTCCCACTCCTTTAACTAAAAGCAGAAAAGGTGTTATACTAAGGACACTGAAACCAGCCACACATTGGCTTTCAAATAAACACCTGAAACTATGCATGTCAGCCCACAAAATACAAGAAAGCATTGATAGCCTGCCAAGAAAGTGTTTCCATGTGATCTCAGAACATAAAGAAATGGAGCAATTCTTTCAATGGAAACGTTGTGGGTGAGAGGAAAAGTGAGAGATGGGATAGGCAGAAAGGAAACTAAATACAAATAATGACAAAGTGTCTCTGTCAAAATGTCAAGGAAATGAGTGTTTGATGTCAGGAATGCAGACAGTTGATTGACAAAGTAATATTGGCCAACATGTGTGAAGATGGATTTGCTGTTCATCTTTGTCTTTGCAATTTAACTTACAATAAAACTCACCAATAATGAATTGTATATCTTCATAGTTTGAACACATAATTGGCAGTATTCCTGCCAACAAATCCATGCCTTTTCTGTAGACCAGACGACTCATAACTACAACAGTGACTATTGAAAACAAACATAACAAAGAGTATCAGATTTTGTTGTTTTTTGTTTCTACACACTGACAGTCATCGCCACAGTGAACTAATGCAATATTTAAACCGTACTATGGAATGGCTAAAAACCAGAGGATCTAGAACTGACGTTTGTTACTGAAGCAGAAATCACCTTCCAGGTTGTAACTTCGAAGACGAGGTCACAGAACTTACTTCTCATGACAATCAAAATTTCCCTCCCGGTTTTAAAATAATTGCCTCATAACAACAACCTCGCATTAGTGTCCTTACTTTCAAAGAACAAACATACTCATTCAAACATGTTACAAGTAAGTTGCAATGATCATTTTGTGTACTTTGTTTGATTTTAACACATGGGGTCAAATCAACCTCTCCTTTCTCTCTTGCTTATGAAATATTACTTTTTATTTCAATTAACTGCATTGCAGTATTTTGGTCCTGAATAGTTCACATCATTGAGAGTCCACTCAAGAACGATGTACTCTTATGTCAAAATATGAAAGGCAGAAAATACAACTCACTTTTGCCAGATGTTCTCCTCGAAGTATCAGGTGTGAAAACATGGGCATCTACAGCATTAGGAATTACTGACACCATGTCAGGTTTCATTGAAGCACGCAAAACTGTGTTCTCCTTGCTTGAAATAAAGTAATAACACTTGTTACAATATAACCTCTCTTTAATTCATACATCATATTCAGACAGTGCAAGCAAGCTTATAATGACACTGGTGACAAAAATCAACTATTCGTATCTATTTGCAAGCAACACAAATTGCTCCATGAAATAACCCTATGAAGTGGCATAAGACCCTTGACAAATTTTCAAGACTGGTAAAAAAGGCAAACTGAAAACACTCTCACAAAATTGCAATTAAGCTGCAAAGGACTAAATTTCTCAACACCCTGAATAAACATTAGCCGTGTAGCACTTATATTTGAACAGTCGGAATTATAGAGTGTAATGGTTATGTGAACTGCTAGTTTTTGACCCATATAGACCATGCAAACGTTAGTCTGGAATTGAGCCCAGACGACGACAGAGACAAACTCTGACCAAGGGGAATTGAACCCATGGTCTTCGGGTTTGATCACCGCTGCTCCACTGACTGGTCCACTGCCTAGTCAGAATTTTTCTCTGACCAGGATGGGAATTGAACCCACGGCCTTAATAATAATAATAATAAGTCAATATTTATACAGGAATGTCCAATTTAGCAAAGCTAGTTTAAATGGAGTCCTGTTTTATGAGTCAATTTTTGAGGAGAGAGGAAACCGGAGTGCCCGGAGCAAACCCTCGAAGTCAGGTTGAGATCAACTGAAACTCAATCCACATACAACATTTGTAGTAGAGGTGGAAGGCTAGATTGATGTCCACTACGCCAGCCTGACTTCCCAAAGGAGTACAGCACGGGGTATTTTTATCTAGATGGTCACCCATCCAGATATCAACCCCGTCCAACAGGGCTTAACTTCAGTGGACAGACGGGAACCGGTGTTTTCCCTTTGGTGATAGCCGTAGCCTTCGGGTTTGATGGTGATAGCCGTAGCCTTCGGGATAGCCGTAGCCTTTGGGTTTGATCACCACTGCTCCACTGACTGGTCCACCGATTGGTCAGAATTTTTCTTTGTCCTCGTGTGGGCCCAAATCCATTAATAGGGCTAACGCTCGCAAGGTCTATGATGGTACAAAACTAGCACTTCACAAAATTATTGCACTCTATAATTCAATCTGTTCATATAAGGCAAGCTTTGCTCTAAAAGATTTCTCACTGTAAACACATCAACATTCATTAACATAACATTGCCTTACACACAGACAAAGTTACTTAGTGTTAGAATACTGTAGCTACTAGTAATAGTAGATGGAAACAATGCAAACCTGGTATGAGAGACACAAATCACATGATCAATGTCTGCCAATGAAAACTGCAGAAATTTATTAGTGATAATAGAACTTGCATCAGCAAACCCAAACAGGGAATGGTCAGTGAACACTGTGCGGAGTCCCATGGTGCGAGCATGGAGCAAGGCATCATGGCAAAGAGTAGAGAAAGCCTTGAAAGAAAGGATACAAAAATAGACACAAGGTTGTGGTTCCATGACCATGTATTATATAAGAAAGTCTGATGATGATGATGAAACAATAGGCTGCAGTAGCACAGCATTCATGTAAGAAGTGTTTTTTTCAATAATTATTATAATAAAATGCAAAGACTGGTATTGTTATGCAAGACACTCTGCAATAATGCATATTACATAACTGTCTGTGCTAAACTGTTTTTTCTTTTCATGACATTCAAGTACTTTATTGCATTAATTGCATGTTTAATACAATGTCATGCCTTATTAAGTATCACAATACAGTTGTCATCAACCATTTTTGTCGTTGTGGCCTAGCTGCATTCGGGAGCATATAAAGGAACAATTTTTTGCTTGCATCCTTTGAAGAATAATTTTTTGTTTTGTTTTCTTTTGCTTTTCTTCCTGTAGTGCATCCATATTTCATTCATACATATGCATTCACACATACTCATACTAATTCTGACTCATTCACTCACCCAATGACACAGTGGATATTGTCCCCACAATGCACTAACCCACGAATGTGAACAGATAAATTGATGCAGAATGTAATGAAAGAAAATTTATTTTTTTACATCCCTCACATTTAATGTGAACAAAGAGCTTGAGTGAGGGTTGAACGTTTCTTAAACCAAAACACATGATTACAGACAGGAGACAAGTAATAATAATAATTACTTTATTTAAGTGTCAAGTTTATTTAGCTTTAAGGCACACTCATTGGGGACACGGAAAATTGAAATTAATACAAATCAAGTTTAATCACAAGCAATATACTGTACATTAAACAAACAAGTGTGAGCATTAACATTTGTTTCACCACAGAATGATATTTTATTGCAAAGTGCCTCATACTAGCAAGCAATCAATAATTTCTTTCTGCTGTAGCAATATTAGCTCCTAGATTTATTAGCAGTTTCGTACTTCTTTTATATGAGACAGAAAACGAGCAACATGACTTGAACACAAGGAGGCTTATACATTGATGCTGTAAATTATGTGACAGGAAAGTATACATGTAAACCTAAACAGGGTGGTGTCACACCACTAATTTGAGTAAAACTCGAATATGATTTAACATGCTTTTCTTGAACAACACCAGTAGAGATACCAGTCAACCAATGAATAGCAAACAACAACGGTTTGATAACAACAACTCGTACAGTAAGATGGCAATCAAGAGCACAAGGCTTGACAACAGAACATAACAAGGATGTGTGTCCTACGTCCAACACTGACGCCTAGTCCAATCTCTTCTTCTTCTTCTATCGATAACAGTAAGAAAAAAGGAAATAAATTGTCTCGATCAAAAAGTCAAATGAACAACTAAACGTCTGAGAAACATCAACAGTTCCATCCAAATGAAGAATGGTATGGTATGTCACATAGTTCATGAAGCTATACGAACTGCTCTTCAATGTAGTCTTCCAAATACTTTAGTGGCCTGCAGATGTGTTGAGATCTACAATCATGGACAAAATTCCTTGGGACAGTCATGCAAGACCAGTAATTATCGATGATTTGACCATTACACCCAACAGCAGTTCTATATTTTAAAAGTCTGTTACATGTGCCCCCTTCATCACCTAATATGGGGTAGGGGGAGGTGCAGGCCACATGAACTATGCATCTTGTGCCACATGTACTATGCATCTCATGCAAATCTTTGTTTTGCACATGTTTAAAGAGCCACAAGTGCACAACTGTCTTAAGATTTTTGTCCATGATTGAAGCTGCTGGGACAGGAGTGATTAGTAAAACTACTGAAGTTTGTGAGGGAGCACAAGGGAGAGTGTAGCTTGCATCCTTTGTGAAGGCCTGTGGGTTGTCAGTCTGAAATGGAATCTGTCAGTCTGAAATGGAATCCGGGCGAGCAGGTGGAGGTGGTTGAAAAGGGGGAGAGGCTCATCTACATCACAAGTAGCAGAGATTGAAAGACCCTCCACAGGTGGTTGGTTGGTAATACACTGTGATATTCAGATAGTTCAACTTTGTATGAGATGGCACATAGTAACGAATGCCTGAATTTCCTGACGAAACACAACTCTCCATGGCTGTAACCATGATGTTACGGTTCCAAGCTTACAACTTGTTAGGGTCGAAGCCAGATACGCAAGATCTCCAACTTTTACAGGGACTGTTGAAGAGAGTGCACGACAGCTGCCTTTTACCTTTTGGCTGTGTCGCTGGTTGGCTTGGTGGTAGTTGTGCTTCCCTATCATATGTTGGAGGTCAGACATATGTATCAGATTGCACTGGGTCCAAAGCTTACAGGAGAACAGGCCCTAATAGCCAAGTCTTGAGTTTAGATGGCAGATGGGGAAGGAATGACCTAGTTCTGTCACAGGTCCTCTGCCAGGCTCTTGCTGTAAGAGTTCAATTTCTAGTTCCGGTACCCCTTGTCAGCAACAAGATTTTTGTTGATATTTATAATGTGGCCAACTTCAATGGAGACACCAAGGTGTTGTAATGCATTTGTGTTCATGACCGAAACAAATCCAGGGGCAGGGTCACATGACTGCATTGGGACCATCCTAGGGGTGACGGCCTGGGACCAGGTAGTGAGCACATTTGGAAGAGTATAAATGCTTTTCATCAGGTATGATACACAACACAGTGTAGGAGCTTGTACATTCCGATACAAGGAGATGTAGCTGGTGGCAACGCTTGATGACATCACCTGTGAATGAGACACCTACAACATCTGGATGATCATCTGAACATTGTTTGTTGACGGTAAATGGGAACTGTTGTAGTGAGGCACAGGTGTGACAGGAATACAACATATGAGCTGTGGCAGAGCTTATACCAAGGCAAAAAAGTGGCAGTAGAAAACCAGTTGAAGCTCTTGTTTGGAAGGGTGGTCGAGTTTCATGTGTAGGGCAGTAAGTAATTTGCCAACGGTTTGGGTTCCATGATAAATTCAGTTGGATGTGACAGGGGTAATTGGTGATGGACCAGTCGAAGGCCATCTTTGCAGTGAAGTGACATGATATCATTTCACTTCACAGGTATCACTTTTAGTCATGGCTTTATTACACTGACATCCACACATAATATGTAATAAATTAAGATATCAATTCACATATTTGTTGTTGATGTTTCTTCAATGGGGTGGGTGACTTGTTTCAAGTGGGCACAGATGTGCCATAAGTCAGAGCACTCATTTTGAATGCTGAACCATGGTAGATACCTGCCACTTTTCAAGATATCTTGGTCAGACACACTGGGAACCACTGATTCTTTAGTTTTGCGGATGAAGGAGCAGAT
>BLAZ01001108.1:802585-805085 GCA_014633955.1 Acropora tenuis
CCATTGGATAAATTTGTAACAACGTAGAATGACAAGAGTCTCTCGTCCGACTCCTAAATAGTCCTAACCGATCCCACAACCGTCCACGCCTCTCTCCATCGTATTAATTACTGACTGACTCGTTGTCATTTCACTCAACCGTCAGGAATAACACTACAGTTCAGATAAAAGAAAATTTACAGTGATACAGGCAGACGAGATTGCCGTCGAATGACCTTGAACTGCGAAAAACCTCATAATATACGCGGTTGACAAATTGTCATGTCTACTACCAAATCAACGTGATATCGCTCACTGCAATCCCCACACCTTGTACATTGCGTAACATATGAAAATACGATACCTCACACAAGCTATTTAAAAGATAATTAAGGGGTACGTATTAAACGGTGGCCGTGTAGCACTTTTATATATGGAAAGATCTCAGTAGCTTTCTGAAGGGTAAGCTGCAGTGCTGAAAAATTCCCTAGTTATCCCATCTGAGCGTTAGGAAATGGCCCCACACAAGGGCAGAAAAAACTCTAACTAGGGTGGTATTGGAATCCGCTATCTTCGGATTTTGATCATCGTTGCTCAACCGGCTGAGCTACAAGGCCAGAACGGGAGCAGGCCGAGGGTATTAGAGAAGGTCAGATGAGATAACTTGGGAATTCTCAGCACTACAACTTACCCTTAGAAAACTACTCAGAATAAATTTGGTTACATTGGCGCTGTGCTTTTGAAAACCCTTCCGAAAGAAGTAAGTCAGGCAGAACTGCCTAGAGCAGTTTAACCACCTAATCAGACATTGAAATGCGATTAGTATTGCAGCAGTCAATTGAAAACACGGCCTCCGACCCCCGGGACATAGCGGTTAACGTAACATTTCGGTGTTACATTTCGACTTATTTCCCGCCCTCGGGGAAGACTTGACAGTTACAATCCCCACCTCTATGACCCCAGAGTGTACCTTTGAGTTTTGCTTGGTTTTGATAGTCATTAATCGTTCCGTATTACAGAGAAAATGCTACCATTGGTAATAAAATCGGTTGCCAACATTTTCTCCGCGCGGAACCAGCACAAGCAGGCAGAAAATTTTCGAGGAATTTTATCTTAATAGCAAGATTACTGAAATTGTGAGGAACGCAGACCCCAAAGCGTTCGCCAGTGACTCCATTTCCTGTGGTAACAAAGTTTAAAATCACAAAGTAATGCTTAAGACTAAATTCAAGTACAGGGTGCATGATCGCAGAGTGTCAGCGGATTTGCCGACGTAATGGTAGATACGTTATGTATGGGGACATATATTGTACCGAATACATAGCTCTCTAAACTTCCTTTACTTACTCGACTACCCGTAATTGTAAACACCGAATTGCAACAATGACACTCGCTTACTCACTCGCTTGCGTTTTAACTCTCTTCAGAGTACCATTAATGTTGGTACGAATAATACAAACGCTTTTGGTCATCAGAAAAGAGTTAACTGCTTTTGTAAACTATATTTATGTCCAAAATCATAACTTTCTGATGTTCCTTGAATGAAAAAGCAAATGACCTTAAAGAAAAGGATATATTTATGTTAATAGAGTGGGCGAGCTATTTATACTGGAAGGTTAGGCTGTGCACCACATTTGCGGGCTATAAGTGCCAAAAATGTAATTCTGAGTAAAACTAGAAACACAAAAAACTACAAATCAAATCCGCTCCAAACAGCCCAACTTTTGGTTTGGAGTTTAATCGGCCTGGCTTTTTCGATATCAGTACTCATATATAAAAAAAAGAGATAAAACATGATATTTCTAGAACCAATTATTAAAATTCCCTTCCCTTCTAGCATGCAAGCACTGTCTCTGTATCACGTTGTCGGACCGATTCCTTTTCAGAAATCAAGATGATGACCCATTGAACATGATTCGTGAACCTCAAGTTGTCATAGGTTCATAAATAATCCATTTTCCCGAAAAGCATTTATGAAAATGAAGAGTAAAATTTGTGGACGTATTGAACCTTTCTTCGTTTTACAAATGAGCTTTCATGATTTTTTATTCAAATATCAAACATATGATGGGCAAAAGGAAAGATGATTCATCTCATACCATCTCTCTTGATTTCTCCGCCATGTTGAAAAATCAAGTCTTCGAGCTCGGTTTGCGCCCAGTCGCGAGCTGTCATGGTTGGCGTTACAGTCCAGCGAAAAATTCCTGCCAATTTGACAAATTGTTACCGTACCCGTTGCTGCGGGAAAATGCCTTATTACAGTAACGTTTTCCCACGGCCATACCCCCGTTACTGCCCCGCTACGTCGCGGAGATCGGGGGGCTGTGGCTTCAATTGACTGGTGCATAAATAGCTTGAGTGACAGCATTCCTCGTGAGAAGGTCTTTCCTCTAACATAATTCTAACATAGGGTCAGGGGCTGACTGGTACCTGAAACTGCGGGCCGAAATAGAAGAAAAAAAAGAAGCGGGTATAAAGGCATAATCGAACGAAATATTTCATGGCCAACTTTATTCAAGGC